>JAUESO010000609.1:0-127500 GCA_030914385.1 Drosophila antonietae | reverse complement strand
ACAGGACGGTGAAATCCTATTGACTTTTAAAAGTAGCTACAACATAAACTAAATTATGTATAAATGAAATATATAGTAAACGCCTTTAATAATATATATAATTTTCTTTTGCTTCGATGATAATGTATTATACTCAATGCCCCCCCTCCCCAAAAAAAAAAAAAAAAAAAAAACAACAAAAACAAAAAAAACGAAAAGCGACAAAGAATACACAATCGTTATTTGGTTGCTAGCGAATAAAGGTAACAACAGAAACGATATTTGTGACAGAATCGCGTTCGTAAATAAAATATAACTGCAGTTGGTGCGACAGAGACAGAGTCAGAAAACTGTTATAATAGAGAGGTTGCTGAATCTTGTCGAACCGTCGAAATACGTTGCTGAAAAATCTTCTTTTGGACTTTAATGAAACATATATGATACATGAACCTGCAAGGAAACTGGAAATGATCTACCAAACATTCATAACATTTTCGAACTTTTTCTGTATTCAATAAATTAAATATTTACATATATACTTCCATAACAAATTCCAATAAAATTTCCGAACTGTGAATTAAATAATCATCGTTGGTACTCGAAATGATTGTAACAAATGAGAAGAAAATTTTGATGACCCAAATCCAAGAACTCATAATTGTTTTGTTTCTTTAAAACTCTCCTTTAACAGCTGTAACATTTTGTTTCTTTTCTATACAAATAAAAATACATACACACAATAAACTGAGAACATTCTAAGCTATTTGAGATACTAACTGAACATACTGAAGCTTCTAAAATGTAAGTAAAAACTGAATTTTGTATACATTAAACATTTTACAAACTTTGAGTTTCTTAATTGAAATCTATAAATATTTGTTAAGTTGCAACATTATCAAACACGATTAACGTATGATAAGCAGAAAAGAGATAGAAGATTAGATAAAGCTTTATATTGTAGTCACTTAGCCCAGGCTAATAGTTCGTAAGAAAACGTTAGGAAGTTCGAGAGCATAATGCTGTGATAAATTTAGCACGTCCCCTACCATACAAAAATTGCATGCTTTAAAGTGCAAATATAACTCTAAAATACTCACATACTTGATATATATATATGTATATATATATCCAATATTTGCAATACATATACATATATATTTCTGTTGTCTGCTCCGACTCTGTAATATTTGAGTAGGTACTCGCGTACATCCCATTGGATATCCACAAACATATTTACTACAAATATATACATATACCATATCAGAATTGTATATAATACGATTGTTCACGCAACAACAAAACAATACTCGGGTACAGAATGCTATGCATGAATGTACATATATAAACTATGCACATATATAAGTGAAGTATATATCAATTGTTAAATGGTTATATGTAAAATTATCATATATGGCTATTATATCGTATATCGATTAATTGTCGATCCAACACTCATATGTATGCTAACAATATAAATATTCTATGATAGACCATAAATATAAATATATACATATACATATATGTACATATATGTATTTCACTTTTACTATATGGCCTTTCCAAATCCATCTTTGTATCCATGTCTTTCTATCCACCTGTATGCCTTATGGAGATAACCTTTATAAAAAAAATCTGCTTCATAAATTGAAATATTTGGAAAGGACATTTCTGCTTCGGGCAATCGAAGGTCACAATCTTCTCACTTTTTATTTTTATATTTATGCAAAATACCTTTTTATATATAAATATATATATAATATAAATATATATATATATATATATATATACTATAAATATATATATATAATATAATATATATATAATATAAATACATATGAATAAATTTTTTAATCACACTGCATTCTCTATATTTCTCTTTCTCTCTCTCTCTTTCTCTGGTGTCTCTCTCTTTTCTCTCTCTCTCTCTCTCTCTCTCTTTTGATTTGAAACACTATTTTGAATCTTTAATCTGCGCCACTACTACTACTCTGCCTAAAAATACATCAACAACTACAACTACAAAAAAAACCACACGAAACAACAACAATCTTCACTACAACATCAACAACAACAACGACTCGCTGGTTTCTTTCAGACATATGTACTCTCTGTGGTATAATATATGATATACCACTTGTATCATCATCTACAACAACAACAGCACAAGAAAACAACAAGTACAAGAACATCTACAGAAGTAACCTTATGTATATATATATATATATATATATATATATATATATATATATATATACATATATAATAGTAATTTAACAACAGAACCAATCTAATTTTATAAATCAACATCATCTCTAATTGTTGTGAATATTTTGTTTAAAATTAAAGAGTTTTTGTTTTCTTGTATAGTACATTACACCTATATACACCGATACACACACACTCAGTCATATATGATTACAAGCATATAGTTTAAAAAAATAAATACGGTATTGTAAATGTTAAACGTTATATGTACAGATTAAACAACAACAAACACACAAAATACTAAAACAATTAATTGTACAATTTACACAAATACCGCATATTGGAAAAAGATATTCAATATCTAATATATGAGATATATAAATATATATAATATAGAATGATCCATCAGCATTCGTCACAAAAAAAAAAAAAAAAAAAAAAAAAAAAAAAAAATTTTGTTAGGCCAGTTTTAGCTTGTTTTTTTAGGAAACTTGCTGTGTGTTAAATATTTTTGTAGCCTAACTTTCTTGGTACTTCACTGTTTCTATCATAGTTTATTGCCTAGCACTCTTTTTTAAATATTTTGACTTTGAAAGCAACAACCTCACTCTCTGTCAATCCAGAAAAGCAATTCCCTAGTGCCCCTCGCTCGATTAAATAATTGAACGATAAAATTGCCTTAAAGTGGCTCCTAGATACTATCCAAAAACTTAGGATATCTTTAACTCCAATCTTTTTTCAGCAACTACTACAACTAGAAGCTATGTATTTCCCACAACAAATTTTACTAGTTTTACAGAACCCAAGTCTAATGCTCTTTACAATTTTTATTAGCTCTTACAACTAAACGGAAAATGCTTTCAACATATAGAAACATATTTAACTAGATTATATTAAAAAAATTATATTCTATTGCGTTGAAATTGACTTGAATTAATTACTAAACATTAAAAAAGACGCAAAACTTATACAAAATATATACAAAAATAAGCCAATATAAATAAAAGCATTATATTCAATCATAACAAAAGATTTTAACGTAAAGCATTAATGTTGCAAGTGTTGAAAATGGTTCAGATGAATTTTTAGTTTTGACGTTTAATATTACATATAGTTATGATATAATATACATGTTTATGTATGTCGAAAAGTTTATAACAAACACATTATTATTGAATATTATTAAATACATATACCCATTTATATATATTTCCCACATATATATATGTATCCATATATACTATATTATATACTTGGGTATTTGTTTAACTAAATAGAGAAATGAATAAAAAAAAAAAACGAAACCAAAGTAATAAACATCAAACACAACCAAAAACGAGAATAATGTTGAAAATTATACCATTCAAGTCATTATTAGATGTGAAAGCAGCTCTATACAAATATATATATTAAAGTAAAGTTAAAAAACGTTAATAGTTGATTAATTATATTGTTACTTTGAACATTTGAAAACAATAATAAATAAAAGAAAAACAAATGAATAATAAAAACATTATATATATGTATAAATATATACTTATATGAGAAAAAAAACACAAATAATACAATGGTTTTTTTTTTTGTATTCCTCTGGGCAAGTTTTCTCTAAATCTCGTTTTCTCTGTATTTCTCTCCCACTCTGTCTCTCTCACTCTCTCTCTCTCTCACACACACACACACACACTCTCTCTCCCTCTCTCTCTCTCTCTCTCTCTCTCTCTCTCTATCCCTCTCTACGTTTAGCATTCTTAATTTAGCATGAATTAGTCTAAATGTTTTTCTACCAACTACCAACTCCCTTAAATGTGTGTATAGTCAAGCCTATCTCTCATTATCTTTCTTGTCTCTGTCTATCCATCCTTATACTTCTTTTTGCTCTCTATAATTTCCTTTTTTTTTTTTTTTTTTTTTTTTTTGATGAAGAAGCGCAGAATTGCTGTCCATTGTCTATCTTAACTATATAACTAAATGCTAAGTATATCTATTCTTTAAAAAAACGTTGTCTTTTGGAATGTGCTGCGTTTTCTAATAAGTATTAAGCACATATTCGTACCATACATCTTTGCATCTGTACCTCCCTATATTCTGAGCTGACTCTCAGATATACTTGTTGTACTTTTAGACAATGGTAGAAGGTGAGTTGTGTCGAGCTATAAAAACGTAATCATGTCAACAACAAAAATCTGCCCCCATACTGAATAGTGTGAGTATCTACGTGTCTCTCGTTTTTTCGGTTGTGTTTTTAAATCATTTCATTAGTCTGTCCCAAAACCAGGTAGGTAGACCCTATATATATCAAATGCATACAAACAACACACAACGCAACAAAAAATATCCCTTAAGATACATTTTTTTTATGTGTTCCAGGCAAAAAGTGATCAAAAACTATGAACAAATTTTCATTTCTCTTTAATTTTCTTACTTTTTTGTATTATTTTTACATTTTACTGTTATATTTTCTTTTTGTAGACAATTTGAGTAACTTGTGAAATATATCTTCAATAAAAACTGATTTTTTTTTCGATTTTGTACTTTCAGCGAAATTAAGAAAACGTCTCAGCGACGCTTTCAAGAATTGCCCACTGAGAAACTTATTTTGAAACCCCCAGCCTAGCTACAATTCCAGAGAAGATGAATTAACATTGCATAATTTCGGTTTCAATCTACATGCGGACAAGCATACGCATATATGCTCTATTTACATATAAATACATATACCTATGTTTAGGATAACGCCTAGTTTATATATGAATAAAAATGTGAAATAAGCGGTTGATATATATCAATAACGATATTAGTAATGTAACATTACATAAATATTAGTACAACCCTACGATGTGCCCTTCGAACGCATATGCAGCTGCACTAAATATAATTAGAATTCGAAATTAAGCTAGTTTGTGAATTGATTTTGAAGCTCTACTTTGTTTTTATCGATATAAACCATTCATTTGTCGAATAAGTACAATGATGAAGTATTAGAAAGATTAGATTTCAGAAAGTCGAAATATCCAGTTTAATAAAAAACGACATTAGTTAAAAGCAACGACATTAGTTAGAATAGAAAAACTTAAGCAGAATAAAATCAAGTCGTGTTTTATAATGTGTCATGCACAGTTCTTAGGATTCAATTTGATTCGGTAAGACTCAGCACATTTCGATCCTGTTCATTTAGCATGTAGATGTTTTAAGATATTTTCGTTAATTGCCAAAATAATTCATAAGATTTTTAATGTACCTGAAATTCCAAAGATCCTAATGGAGGTCTAAAAAATTAGGTTAAGCTTCTTCCAAATATTAATATAATTTTTCAGATATATATAGTCATACCTTCGATACTTTGAAAAATACTAAAACCTATTTAGAAAACTTTAGAAAGACTATTCAATATTTCGGTTAGCCGTAGCAAACATCATATGCATATAGCTAAAAACTTCGTGGAGTCTTTTATCTCGAATTTCTATAAGTTATGGTGAGATATGCCAGTGAGATTATGCACTTAAATCATTCAGAAGAACAACAATCATATCTAAAATCTAAACGATTTCGTGTCTTACTTAAAAAATATTAAATGATTTTACAAAATGGTTAATAAAATTAAAGTAGTAAGAAGAATAAAAAGACACAAAAGTTTCGATGAATGCAAACGTAGTTTTTATCGAAAGCATTTTAGTCTAAGTATAATTTATACATACATTATATATACATATATATA
Source organism: Drosophila antonietae (assembly GCA_030914385.1). Taxonomy (NCBI): domain Eukaryota; kingdom Metazoa; phylum Arthropoda; class Insecta; order Diptera; family Drosophilidae; genus Drosophila; species Drosophila antonietae. The sequence continues at coordinate 121,601 of JAUESO010000609.1, read as the reverse complement.
AATATAAATATATATATATAAACACGGACTGAAATTATTGTTAAAAGTTTTATCAATTATACTCAATTATATATATATATATATATATATATATATATATATATATATATATATATATATATGATTGATGTGAGCAAGTAAATACAAGAAATATATACAACCGGTTCAAATAAAAGAACAATTGAAAATAAAAACGAAATAAATTAAACTTTCTATACCTAAATCAAGCATCACTTGCGATTCAATATATACAAACAAACAATATATACATATATACATACATATTGCGATAGTTGAGCGAATCCTAATATGATTAATTATATAGGATCATTTACAATATTTTACGAATCAAACAATATTTTTAAAATAAACAGCTAAAATGAGTTATTAAAGTAAATGAAATTATAATAAATAGCTGTTAAATTATAATAGCTTATGAAATTACATACGAGTATTTTGCTGGGTTCGACGCAGATCTGTATCTATAACCTGATGCTCGTTAATAGAGAAATTAAATATAAATCCAAGACTAGTTCCAAAACAAATTCTAAAAAAAATTTACAAAATGAAAAGAAAACTTCACCGTTGTCAAAAAAAAAAGAAAAAAAACAGGTGTAATAATAAATATTATAATACTTAAAAATAAATATATTCAGGCATTTTAATGACTTAATGATACTGAAGACCCTCGTTCGACATAGACGCCCATACATATACATATATACATGTACACATGCATATAAACCGTGTTGTACTTCTTTCGATATTATTGTATGGCATCATACTGTATTGCTTTTTAAAATGTTGTATTGTATTAACTGTTGGATTGTATTTTAATATATATAGACAGAGTTAATTTCCAATAAAGAGTTTTTAAATGCAAGGAATTTGCTTCTTTTCTTTTCCTCCTTCATTAGGGAATAGCTCCTTACCACACTGAAAATAAGATAGAAGGATCTAGTCGATACAATTTGTTAGCAATTTAGCAAAAAACAAGTAAGAAGGCTCTTTAAAACTAATGCTCTTCTTCTTTACGAACGTATGAGCGCGCGCTCCATTTCTAGATGAACGATCTTTTTGAAACTTTCGGAATACATTAATAGCATTCAAATGTGTCTATTTGCCAAACTTCAAGTCTCTAGTATTTGAAATGCGTTTTTTTTTTTTTCAAATTGGGGGCGAAGGTGGCGCCACAAAATCTGCATTAATACAAAATCTGTATTAATAATATCTATCTAAATATACTATGAGTTCCGATTAATGAATATAAATAGTAAAGGTTAAAATCGTATAAACATGCAGAACTTAAATAGTTTGTGACATATTTATTATATCCCACAGCTTCAAAGTACAAAACAACATAATCAAATATTTCCTGGCTCTAGTCAATTGGGATGTTTTTATTGGTGTTTGGTAAAACTTTTGTTTGGCATTTTATGATGCTATCATTATGCGAGGCCGCATTGTTTAGAGATCAAATGCCAAAGTGTTTGGAATTTATGAAACTGCTAGTGGGTGGTCCTGGCCCTGGTTCTGACGCTTCCTTGTGCTGTTCGACAACAACGAGGCAAAAGGAATTCGATTAGCGGTGGCAGTTGGCAGTTGGCGTTTGCACGTACTACAAATCAATACAGAAAGTGCGCATCTTTCTCGACATCTGCCTTTTGCTTCTAGTACTTCGCTTAATTAAAAAAACCCGCAATGTTTCTGAACAATTGATTCCTAAACTGACATCGTTGACATTTTAATGCGTTTAGTTCTGCTTGCCACTTAAAGCGACTTTTATCTGCACTATCTATTAACAGTTATCCACGACTCGAGCTTAATGTGCTAGCACACTTTTAATATACACTCCACGCTTAACCAAATATTTTTAGAAAGTATATATTGTACGTTTATGCTGATACATGGAGCATATGTATATTCAGTATACAACAAATAAAATATAGGTACTCAGAGTTTTAGATATACGAAGGGAAACAATACTTCTATGTCTTAAACTTATATATGGGACTAATCCAGTTTACACTTTACCTAAATTACAGTTAATGGAAGAGAAAGCTGAACTGTTTAATATATAAAAGAATCGAATAATGTTTCCAAGTTCGCAAAGTTTAAGACATCTTCTAGTCGAGCTTTTTCCAACAGTGCACTCTTACATAATTTTTTTGGCGAACAATGCTTATAAATAATTCATCGTATAAGGTATTAATTATACAAACTTACCAAGTGTGCAAACCCCACCCCCAGGCACCAATAAATGGACACACACTTTGCCTTCACCCAAGTGTAAAGAGTCGTGTTTATCACTCAAAATAAAACAAGTAAGAACGTTTCAGTTAGGCGCAACTAACTGCGATATACTTTGTTCCCATATGTGCATCTTATTTATTTAATAAACATTTAATTAACGATATGTTTCAGCAATTAGAAAACGTACATGGCAAGCAACAAACGTTTTTCCTACACATACATACAGATTTACACATGTACACACTATACGAGTATACACACAATTTTCTATGTATGCATACAAAAGTTTGCATGCCAGAATATTCTAAGAATTGTGACTGAATTGGGAATTTTTCGATCGTTACTTTAGTTTTGTCAGAGACGCTCTAGCAATGCCGTATTTGGTTGTAGTCAACACATCCCATATCAGGGCACTGGCGCTGGTGGTAAGCGCTATGCAAGCTATACTTAGGTTCGAATCCCGTTGAAAAATTTTTTTTTCAAAAATTATTTTTATACCCTGAACCCATTGAAAATGGGAATTCAGGGTATAATGGTTTTGTGAAAATGTATGTAACAGGCAGAAGGAGACGTCGCAGACCCTATAAATTATATATATTCTTGATCAGCATAAAAAATAAGTTGATTGAGCCCTGTCCGTCCGTCCGCCCGTCCGTATGAACGTCGCGATTTCGGAAACTACAAAAGCTAGAGAGCTGAAATTTCACATGAACACTTGTATGTTAGCTACGCAGTACGAGTTTAATTTGTTTTTTTCGATAACTCGTCCCATTTCCAAATTATCGAAAATTCGTTTCCATTTTTTTTTTTTTTTTTTATAATTTTTTTTTTTTTAGTTTTCAGATTTTGGATACCACGCCACCTACGCCCCCAATTTGAAAAGAACGCATTTCGAATACTAGAGACATGCATTAGCACATAGATAGATTTAGATACTGTTAATCTACTCTAAAATTTTCATGAAGGTCGTCCATCTAGAAATGGAGTTATAAGCGTTCAAAGTTCAGCCCAACCCACCCCCAAGCCACGACAGCAACTGCGCAGTTAGCAGAGCGCGCGCCTCTAAGTGCGTAAAGAAGAAGAGTATCACTTTTTTGCAGGGTTCAGGGTATCTCGTAGTCGAGCAGTCTCGACTAGAGCCTTCTTACTTGTTTTTTAAATTTTTTTTACATTTGAATATTTATTATAAAAGGCTTGCTGCCAATTGATAATAATTTATAAACATACTCATATGAATTGTACATTTAAGCAAAAATTAAAACAACTTTTCCGATTTGCCACGCTGCTTGGCAAGCAGTTTTTCTATGCATGCATATATGTATGTATGTATATATACAGATGTTGTGTGTATACATATTGCAAGAAGTGCGATTGTATTGTTTTGTTTTGTCACAAGCTGCTGATCAGCTGTGAATTTATTTAGGTTTAGCTAACGATTACATGTGATTTTCAAAAGGCCTGGGTTCGAATCCCGCTGGAAACTTTTTATTTATTAATCGAAAACTTATAAATTTTATTTTTTAAATTCATTAATATTATTATATTTATGTTAAAATGCTTTTTGCCATCTTAGCAATTGCTACTAAGCTATTATATCCATGAATAATGCAGTTGGCCACAACAAACTTCTTTGCCGATTTGCCACGCCCCAGTGGGCGTAGACGCATAATTTTTTGCCAGTTCTTAGAAAGGGCTGACGTTAACATGACTGCAAAATTTGGTAGCTTACATTCCAAAAATGCGAAAATTACAGGGTATTTTTCGATATGCCACGCCCCAAAGAGGCTGAAAAATTATTTTTAGGTCATCGATAGAGGAGGACATTAGTAACTGAAGCATCCAAATTTCAAGATTCTAGCTCTGAAACTGTAGGAGATATAAACTTTTGCGGTTTGCCACGCCCCCTGTGGGCGTAGATATATCTACCATAGCTTATTGATCTTGGGTACCGAGTATACATGCAAAATTTCAAGTCTCTAGCGTCAATAGTGTTCAAAATATAGCACAATTTGAAAAATCAAAATATATATTCAGATCCGATTTGCCACGCCCCCAATAGGCGTAGACATATAACTTTTTGATCGATCTTCTTAGAATCATAACATTAACTCGCATGCATTTTTCAGCTTTCTAGCTTTAACGGTGTAGAAGATACGTTTTTTCCGATTTGCCACGCCCCCAATGGGCGTAGATATATCCGCCATAGCTTTTTGAACTTGGGTTGTCACCCCGAGTATACATTTCAAATTGCAATTGCATACTAGCTCATCATCTAGTATGATAACTTGCCTATGGGCGGAAGAGTTTTTCGATTTGCCACGCCCCTAGTGGGCGGATCGGGAAAACTTACACTTTATAATTCGAGAGCATATATGAGTATATGTTTAAAATTTCAAGTCCCTAACTCTAATAGCGCCGAAAAATATTGCGTCCAACGGACAGACGGACGGACAGCAAGACGGACATTGCACAAACCCAATATACTTTCTTCCCTTTGGGAGGAACAAAGTATAAAAACGCAAGCAAGCCCTGTATTGCTCTGTATGTATGTGCATATTCTAGCTAAAGTTACACTTTAATGTAATGGGAAGCAGCAAGGGAATGCCTATAATGAAATGCATTGTCAAATGAAATGGTGAAATTGACGACGTCCACTCTTTCCTTAAGTGCCCAACCGCATTAAATCAGCAAACTAACCACCACTAAATAAACACTCACACAAGCAGACACACACACATGTTGGTTGCTGCATCGACCAGGATCTAAAGTTAAAAGCACTTGTAACAAATTGAAATCATTCATCTTACTTTTCGCATTCATTTGCACTCACATCTACACACTCACGGAGACACAAATACACACAGGCGTACATGTGCAAGACTCCGTCGCCCACATTAATGTGGGTATTTGAAATTCGCTGAGCCAATAGCATTAAGTAGTTGAGTTTTGGGCGTTTCTTTGCACAGGTAACACCCGCCTTTCATTTACTGTTTATTTATAGAGTGGGAAAAGCCCAAAAGATTCTAACAACACACTATATACTTTAAGCTTATATGGACTTAAAGCTTTGCTTAAGTGTTACTCATACTATATAAATTATCACAACTTCATGTTTTTCTATTTGAATGTAGCTGTAAATCTCTTTTGGGTTTTTCACATTTAATTGAGTGAGTGAAGGATTCACAGATGATATTGGAGATATTTCATAAGTTTTTATAATATATAAAGAGTTAAGAATTAACATTAAACATTTCATTTAATTTTATTTTAAACTATGAATTCAACCTTTAAAAATGTTGGCAAACGAAAAGTGATTTAATTAAAAGGCTCAGTTAAGGCTTGTTATTTAAAATTTTATATACCCTACCTTAGATTATACACAATATTCATAATGAAACTTTTTTGGTAATGTCAAACGTATTAGTAAAGCAATAGTAATTAGACATATACATCCATATTTCTATTGCATATAATTCCTTCTGTTTGCACAAAACTGTTGTGTCTCTTTCCCCATTTCCATTAAATAATTAATATGAATTGCTATTTCCGCTCTCCAAACGTTTCAAGTTTTACAAAATACCAGAACTGGCTTTATACATTCTGGATTCTACACTCGAAATAAACTAATGAGTACATATGTACATATGTATGTATGTATGTACTTGCATATGATAAAGTGCGTGCACTCGAGCGAGAACATTTAATTATCATATATTAATATTTAAAGAGAATCGAAAATAAATACGTCTTGTAGACATATATTTATGTTTGTATAAATGCATATGTATAAATAAAGAAGTAAAGAACAAGTAAGAAAGCTGTAGTCGAGACTGCTCGACTACGAAATCCCCTGAGCCCTTCTTCGAACGAATCATATTCCTAGAATGCTTCGTTTCGATTCTCCACGCGTAAGAAACTATACATGCAAAAACACGACCACACACACGCTTGTAAGCATGTATGTGTGTGAGCAATGCAGGCGGCTTGCTGTCTCGCTGCCTTTGTTGCATGGGTTTTGATGAGAAAACTTTGATGATTGATAATTCTGTTTCTAGATGGACAATCGTATTGATTTCTTCAGATTATGATTATGATCTTCATATCTACATACATATATGCTAAACCAAACTGCATGTCTCTAGTATTTGAAATGCATTTTTTTAGCATTTGGGGGTGGTGGGGCGAATTGGGGAATCCAAAATCTGACAAAAACCGAAACTGTATTAAATTAGTATCTATATATATGCAGAAGACTTGGACACTCTAACTCTAAAGATGAATTAGCTAGAATTTTATAACTGGTTCCCGATAAATTCGTTTATCGATAACTTTGCAAATATACAAGTTATCGAATTTCTGAAACAAACTCGTAGTGTGCGTGCAATATACGGACCTAACACAAAAAGAATGAACTCTCTAGCTTTTGTATCTTCGGAAATCGACGCGTTCAAACATACGGACAGACGGACGGACGGACAGACGGACGGACGGACAGACGGACAGACGGACATGGCTATATCAACTTTTCTCGCCACCCTGATCAAGAATATATATACTTTATGGGGTCTGCCACGCCTCCTTCTGCCTGTTACATACATTTAACAAAACATTATACCCTGATTTCCCATTTTCAATGGGCTCAGGGTATAATGAAAAAAAAATTTAGAAGTGAACTTCAGATTTTCGCTCAATCGAGTTGTCTGCTGCAGCTGCCGCAAGCACTTTCGAGTGGATGTGGCTATTAAAACCGGCCAAGAACGGTCAGAGTGAAGTAGAAAAGAAATCAACTCACAATACAACTAAAAAGTGCATTTTTGAGGCGGTAGATAGACAAAAGCAAATATAAAAGAGGCAGAAACTTCACACATACATATATAGATAGCAACGACTTAGCAAGATTCTTATGCGAATTGACTTACATATACGCTATTCACTTGTACAGCTAATCAGCTAATATTACTCTCTCTCACTCTCTGTCACTCTCTCTCTCTTGCTCTCTCTCGCTCTCTTTCTCTCTACCTCTCTCACCATCTCTTTTTCATTCACTCTCCACCCTATCGTTGTCTCTCAGAGGCTTCGTTGACAGCGTATAAGTAGAATCAGGTTGATCTTTAGAAGGCACGTTCAGTGCGATTGAGCAGGCAGTGAGAGGAACACGTCGGAACGCAATATTTATTTCTTATTGAAAAATCGTATTTCTATTAAAATTGAAATTTACAGTTTTAAAATTTCAAAATGAAAATCCTGCTGGCTTTAATGATTCTGTTGCTGAGGTTATTTGACTGTGGTGCGCAAGGTGAGCAAAGACAATGGTTGTTGAGACATTCATTGGGTAAAGTCCCAGAATTGAGACACAATAACATACAAAATAACAGCAAAAATAAAAAATAAAAATAAACAATAATAACTCAACTTGTTATCAGCTGTGAACTCGACCCAGTGAAATCTGTGAAGCTACTAATGAAATTTCAAAAATTTGACATAGTCTTTTTATACCCTGAGCCCATTAAAAATGGGAAATCAGGGTATAATGGTTTTGTTAAATGTATGTAACAGGCAGAAGGAGGCGTGGCAGACCCCATAAAGTATATATATTCTTGATCAGGGTGACGAGAAAAGTTGATATAACCATGTCCGTCTGTCCGTCCGTCCGTCCGTATATATGAACGCGTCGATTTCCGAAGATACAAAAGCTAGAGAGTTCATTCTTTTTGTGTTAGGTCCGTATATTGCACGCGCACTACGAGTTTGTTTCAAAAATTCGATACCTAGTATATTTGCAAAGTTATCGATACATGAATTTATCGGGGACCAGTTATAAAATTCTAGCTAATTCATCTTTAAAGTTAAAGTCTCCAAGTCTTCTGCATATACATATATAGATACTAATTTAATACAATTTCGGTTTTTGTCAGATTTTGGATTTCGATCCCCACTTCGCCCCACCACCTCCAAATGTGAAAAAAATGCATTTCAAATACTAGAGACATACAGTTTGGTTTAGCATATAGATATGAATATCATAATCATAATCTGAAGATATCAATACGATTGTCCATCTAGAAACAGAATTATTAATCATAAAAGTTGTCTCATCACAAAACCCATGCGACGCAGCAGCAAAGCAGCGAGACAGCAAGACGCTTGCAATGTTTACACACATGCATACAAGCGTAGATCAGCGTCTATGTGTGCGCGTGGTTTTGCATGTACAGTTTCTAATGCGTGCAGAAACTCAGGGGAGAGACTGCTCGACTACAGCTTTCTTACTTGTTTTATATTTTGTTTATTTATTTGTTTATTCATTCATATTTCATTTTGTGCTTAATTTATATTTAATTGTTATATTTTATTATTACTATATCTCTATAGAAACCTTCGGATATTGTACAACGCCTATTGACCAAAGTGGTACCTGTATCAATCTCAGGGATTGCACCTATCTCTTCGAATTGGTCCAAAAGAAGACTTTGTCATCGTCCGAACGCAGCCTCCTCCAAAATAGCCAATGCGGCTATCGAAGTGGTCAGGTATTGGTGAGTATGCATCAATAAATAAATTAATAAATACAGACATACTAAAAATACCCGCGAAGTGAGTCAAAATAAATGATCAAACGAATAAATGATAAAATAGGGAATATACGTACATAATAAATAATGTGAAATCTCGCTTAGGTGAGTAAAACCCCTAATTTGCTACAGTCAAGGAGAAGAGGGAGTGGAGGCCTTGGTTGTTCCATTTGATATAAATAATTAATTGATAAGGGAATAATTATCTGCCGAGTCAGAAGTACTGTACATTACAGATATGTTTAAAATCGCTTACAGATTTGCTGTGCCAACACCCGCCGACATAGTCAGCATCCCATATGGGGCCAACCACAACCGCAGCCCCAACCGCAACAAACCTTACCAAGCAGGCGGTCTGGGTTACTCCCCCAGGTTCCGAATTGTGGCGACAACTTTGCCGATCGGGTTGTGGGAGGTGTGAATACTGCCATGAGCGAATACACCTGGTTGGCTCTCATCGAGTATACAAAATGTAAGTGGAACGCCTTCCAGCTGGAGCTGTACTAATGAATTTGCTTTCGCAGCGAATAATGATATTGGACATCACTGTGGGGGTTCGCTTATTAACAACCGTTATGTGTTAACGGCGGCACATTGCGTTTCCGCAATACCCAGCGATTGGCGGCTGACGGGCGTCCGTCTAGGCGACTGGGACACCACATCCAATCCAGACTGTGTCAGAGGACGAAATGGCAGAATGGAGTGCAATGACCCTTATGAGGATGTGTCTGTATCAGAGAGAATACCACATCCTCAGTACCGGAAATACGCGCGATCAGTTGCATGATATTGCGCTGCTGCGTTTGAGTCGGGAAATTGCCTTCACGAATTTCATATCGCCTGTTTGTCTGCCGGTACTGCCAGAGCAACGGAGTACCATTTTCCTGGGACGTAAAATGTTTGTCGCTGGCTGGGGTCGCACCGAGACGAATAGTACATCGAATATCAAGCTTAAGGCTGAACTGCAACCTGTCCCCACTGAGGACTGCCATCGTCGCTATCAGACCCAGCGACGTACTTTGACATCCAACCAAATTTGCGCCGGCGGAGTGGAGGGCATTGATTCTTGTCGAGGTGACTCTGGCGGACCATTGGGTAATATTTCTGAATATCAATATCAAGACGATCTTTCACTGTTTGCCTATTTTAGTCATGGAGGAGTCCAGTAACGGTTACAGCAATTTTTACCTTATTGGCGTTGTCTCCTATGGACCGACACCTTGTGGGCTTGCCGGCTGGCCAGGGGTATACACGCTTGTGTCTGCTTACTTTGATTGGATTGAAGCCACGATAAGAGCATAAAATTGTAAATCAATGAACATTCATTGAGATATTTGAGGTTTGAAATAAATTATTAATAAACGATTCGCATATATTATACGGGAAACCCGGCGCCCTGAATCAAATATTTTTTGGATAAATTATATGAAACATTATTGATAGACTTTATTTATATTTCACCTGCAAGAATTATTTTGGCATAATTATTTCCTTAATAAATCATAAGTCAGAAACCTCTACGCAAAATTACATAGAATTAACCATACCCCTAACTAATTTGTAATTCCTAAATCGTCGAGGATATAACCACTAACCATACATACCGGGATGCCAACCCTCCGTCTTCTCACGTAGATCTCCGTATTTAGAAAGAGATCTACGTGCCTACGTGCGAAGAGACTAAAACTACGTACTTTTTAAAAATATTGCAAAATACCCTAAATTATTGATATTGCGTTGCTGCGTTTGAGTCGGGAAATTGCCTTCACGAATTTCATATCGCCTGTTTGTCTGCCGGTACTGCCAGAGCAACGGAATACCATTTTCCTGGGACGTAAAATGTTTGTCGCTGGCTGGGGTCGCACCGAGACGAATAGTACATCGATAATCAAGCTTAAGGCTGAACTGCAACCTGTCCCCACTGAGGACTGCCATCGTCGCTATCAGACCCAGCGACGTACTTTGACATCCAACCAAATTTGCGCCGGCGGAGTGGAGGGCATTGATTCTTGTCGAGGTGACTCTGGCGGACCATTGCGTAATATTTCTGAATATCAATATCAAGACGATCTTTCACTGTTTGCCTATTTTAGTCATGGAGGAGTCCAGTAACGGTTACAGCAATTTTTACCTTATTGGCGTTGTCTCCTATGGACCAACACCTTGTGGGCTTGCCGGCTGGCCAGGGGTATACACGCTTGTGTCTGCTTACTTTGATTGGATTGAAGCCACGATAAGAGCATAGAATTGTAAATCAATGAACATGCATTGAGATATTTGAGGTTTGAAATAAATTATTAATAAACGATTCGCATATATTATACGGGAAACCCGGCGTCCTGAATCAAATATTTTTTGGATAAATTATATGAAACATTATTGATAGACTTTATTTATATTTCACCTGCAAGAATTATTTTGGCATAATTATTTCCTTAATAAATCATAAGTCAGAAACCTCTACGCAAAATTACATAGAATTAACCATACCCCTAACTAATTTGTAATTCCTAAATCGTCGAGGATATAACCACTAACCATACATACCGGGATGCCAACCCTCCGTCTTCTCACGTAGATCTCCGTATTTAGAAAGAGATCTACGTGCCTACGTGCGAAGAGACTAAAACTACGTACTTTTTAAAAATATTGCAAAATACCCTAAAAACTAAAATTTTTGGGTAATATCAATATATTATGAATTAAATAAAGATATGATTTATATTTTGTTAACAGCACTAAATTCCGTTTTCAATATGTTTACGAATACCGTTTTCAATGTGTTAGCAGCGCTAAATTGCAAAACAGATTGGTATGGCTTACAATCGCTTTACAATTTGTTGTTGAAATTGCGCATCCTATGCTTGCAAAAAATTGCAAAAAAAAAAAAAAAAAAAAAAAAAAAAAAAAGTGGAAGGATTTGCAAGAGATGTCTATAACTTTATATCAAAAAGCCCAAAACGTATCGGAGACTATAAGTAGTTTCAGTCTTTCGTTAATGTGAAACCACACAAACTTTAACATATCGGACAAACAAGGTGGCTATCTCTGCTTCAAATAGTTGAAAGGCGATTAGAACAGCTTTCTGCGTTAAAACTTTACTTTCAAGGAGCTGCATTGAATGACCAGTTAAAATCTGCAGAGCCGATTCTCTAAATGTGCTTAGATTCGACGACAGAACTGTATTTGGAGTTTCTGAAATTTGTGCTGCCGTATTTCAACAATTTAAACAAGGAAATGCAGTCAGAAAGTCCAAAATTGTATTTGTTCTACGAAAATGTTCTTGCAGTTTAGAAGACAATAGTGGAGTGCTTTCTAAAATCTGAGTTTTTATTATTACCTGATGAAGAATTACTAAAGATTGATTTCGCCAACGATGAGAACCACTTGCCCTTAAAAAATACGTATTTCAGAGGAAACTTTGCGGCTTTGTTGAAAAAAAAAATCATAATCTGCAACGAGGTGAAATCATCGAGATTCAAAACTCCTGCCTTCAATTTTATATTGAAAGTTTAAGGCAACTACAAAATCGCTTTTCCTTTGAGGATGAGGAGCTGCAGAAAATGAAAAGTTTACACTTTTTAAATCCAGCGACAATACTCAACAATAGTTTGAAAGCAAAGCTACCATCTATTGCACATTTGGGGCAACTGTTTCCAGTTCCATAAATTAATATGTATAATTTGTTAGTTTTTTTTTTATTGTTTTTAAGCTTAAAAAAAAGTACGTAGATCTACGTATTTCAGCAAAATTGTGCTACGGAAAAACACGTAGATTTTGGAGCCTGGTTACGTATTTTTTAAATTTTGACTTGGCATCCCTGCATACATACCATATAGCTAGTGATATAACCATACAACATGTATGGTTAGTGATATAACTAAACAATTGGACAATTATCATAAGAGCACTCGTTATCGATAATAGTAGCAGCTGTTCACATACATATCTCATTTTTGCGCTAGCATGCGATGAATGCATTGCATTAAATGGATTTATCGATTAAGTACCGATATTTTTATGAATAATACTATAAGGCTACTTATCTGCGTTAAACAAATAAAATGTTGAAAAACGTATGGAAAACACAATTACATCTGCTTCAGAGTGTTAACTGCTTGAGGCAACAAGTGCGGGTAAGCTGAACAATGACTTATAGACGTAATGCACATTGAATAACGGTATATGCCAACATATCTATAGACCACGTTCGTCTTGAAGCGCAAATATGAACCTCTGTTACACAAGAATAACGAAAAGCCCCGTCGCTTACGCGCTAAACACTTCATCTATGAGCTAGTAGAAGATACACACGTAAAGAAGCGCCCCAATATGGAAGTAGTACTAAAAACCTTCGTCGAGGGTGTTGGCGACAAGGGCGATGTGGTCTCCATGAAGCCACACTTCGTATACAACAAGTTACTGTTGCCCGGTTTGGCGACCTATAAAACACCTGAAAATATTGCCAAATATTCGAAGACGGTAGCAGAAAAGTCGGCTGTGCAGCACAGCTCAGCATATGCACAACGCACAGTCAACATGCTGGAGACTATTGTGCTGGCCGTTGTCATGAACAAGGATGAAGCATGGGTGCTAGAGCCATGGCACATCAAAGCTTCCCTTCGCAAGGCGGGCTTTCACTGTAAGGAGGAATGCATAAAGCTGCCTACGGAGCGTATTGAAGGGCCCGATCTAAAAAAGGAGAATAAGGAATTCAGTTGCACCATAACAATTAACAAACTGGAACAGGCCACGCTCAAATGTCGCATCCATCACTGGAGCACCGATCCCAGCGAACGCTTGCCCTATGTCCTCGAGCACTGGAAGCTGCCAGCAGAACCACTGCTCGAGACAAGCCAACTTAAGGTGCCAGCAAGCACTGTCCGAAAACCTATTGTTGAATGAATATATATATTATAAGTCTTATTTTCTTATCCTAAAAATCTTTATTTTAAATCAACGTTCAATCGCACGGAAAGTGGATTTTATAATTATATAAGAAGAAAAAATATGAGCACATTTCTAGTGATATATCTCTGTGAATGAAGTATGTATTCATAACTGAACGATTTGCGGATATCAATTGATAATCAATATTAATATCTACTGCTATATTTAGGTGCCTATTTTGCTCTTCAAGCTTGCTTAGTGCACAGCCTTTAGCTCCACATCGAAGACGAGCGTTGAGTTTGGTGGGATGGTGGGCGGATGGCCACGTGCGCCATATGCCATGTGCCCGGGACAGGTAATTCGACGCTTACCACCCACCTTCATTCCAATAACGCCCACATCCCAGCCTTTAATCACTTCCCCAGCGCCCAAAGCGAACTTAAATCCATTGCCTTTTTGCATGCTGTCGAATGTCTTATTATTGGATTTAAGGCGCCCAACATAGTAAACAGCAACACGTTTGCCCTGCTTAGCCTCTGGCCCGTTGCCTGTCTGTAAATCCTGGACTTTAACGCCACCCGCTAAGGTGCGCTCACCTCCAGCAGTGGCAGTTTGTTTACCCTCCTTTGCCTTCACCTGCTGTTTCTTCACCTCGGATGCAGCTACCACTTTAGTTTCCTTTTTGCCTTCTTTCTTCTGTGGTTGCTTTTGCTGCTTCTCTTGCTTTTTGGCTTCACCATTTTGTTCCTTAGCTGGCTTCTTGGCAGTTTCATTTATTTTTGCTTTTTTGGCCTTGGGGGCTGAGTCGTCTTCCTCCTCATCCTCTTCGCCAGAGTCATCCTCGCCATCGTCAGAGTCATCCTCTTCGTCGTCCTCATCACCGGATTCATTCTCGAGGAATGATGAATACTCAGCAGCAAGCTTGCTATCATCATCATCGTCGTCCTCATCGTCGTCGTCTTCCTCCTCGGTGGCATCTTCATCAGATTGAATATCATCGGCGCCCGCTTTAGCCTTTTGTTCCTTTTTTAAAGCATTAACTACTTTCTCATATTCCTCTTCGTCTTCGAATTCTTCATCCGATTCATCGGTATCATGCAAGTAGCCAATTAATGATACCACGGCATTTCCTAAAAAATGTTACAATATAAATGTATAGAAATATATATAGGTACATATATAATTATGTATTTTATATAAAGCCTCACCAGTTGTCTGAAACATGATCTTGTCGCCCTTGCAGAAATTCAAGTCGAGGGTCATTTGGGGTAAATTTTTAGTTAAAGTTGCAACAATAAACTTGGTTTTGTCTGCGGTAATGTAAAGCTTAGCGGTGTCGCCCTCATCCAGTGCTACGCCCGAAATATGGAACGATTTTACAATAGTTTGTGTGTACTTCCGGTTGGGCTTCATGCTTAATCCTGAGCAACAAAAGAAGCAAACACTGATAATAAAAAAAATAGCAAGGCGCTAATAAAGTCCACGCTGCGACGATCGCAAGCACGTGGTAAAAGCATATCCACTTGCTGTCAGAACGTACGCGGTTACACAAGTTCTGAATGGACTAACTCATCTAAAATTTTTAAACTACTTAATATACAATAAAAACTTACCCCAAAACATCGACATGTTGCAAATTATATTTTATTTAATGCAGAGAAAAATAAAAAAAAGAAACGTGCGCAATATGATAGGACGTCCTCAAACAATTGACTGACGCCGGCAAATTGAAAGTGCTGGAAAAGATGTAATGGAATTCCGGCGCCAACGATTAATCCATATCGATATAAGAAACAGCACTCGCACACATTTCGGAGCGTGCAACACTGCGAGCTCACGTCTCGCTGTGATTGACACAAAAAAATTGTGTTTATGTATTTGTGACGAAAAAATCGTATATCTGAAGTTCCGCAGCCCCGCCTTTCAGTGCAATTTTATCTGTACATTTTCGTTGTCAACTTAAAAGTGATGACAATTAAAGTAACATGACCGAAAAAATTACGCTCGCTGATGCCCTGTCTAATGTAGAAGTACTAGACGAAATACCCCTGCCCGATGAGCAACCATGTATTGAGGCCCAGCCCTGTTCCATTATTTACAAAGCAAATTTTGATACCAATTTCGAGGATCGCAACGGCTTCGTTACGGGCATTGCCAAGTACATCGAAGAAGCGACTACGCACGCAAATTTGGTAAGTTTTTAAAAAGAAGTTGGGAAACAATCTTTTAAAAACTAATAAATTAATGTAATTTTACATTCGATTCAGAATGTTTTACTGGATGAGGGTCAAAAGCATGCTGTTATGCTGTATACCTGGCGCTGCTGCTCTCGGGCAATACCGCAACCAAAATCAAACGAGCAGCCAAATCGTGTGGAAATCTATGAAAAAACTGTGGAAGTTCTTGCACCGGAAGTGAATAAATTGCTAAACTTTATGTATTTTCAACGCAAGGCTATCGAAGCATTCTCTGGAGAAATAAAACGTTTATGTCATGCTGAAAAACGCAAGGACTTCGTGTCGGAGGCATATCTCCTTACCCTCGGAAAATTCATTAACATGTTTGCCGTGCTAGACGAACTTAAGAATATGAAGTCAAGCGTAAAGAACGACTATTCGACATATAGACGCGCTGCACAGTTCCTTAAGGTGATGTCTGATTCACATACGCTTCAAGAATCACAGAATCTTTCCATGTTCTTGGCCACCCAAAACAAAATACGTGACACTGTCAAGGATACGCTGGAAAAGATCGTTGGCTATGAGGATTTGCTATCTGACGTTGTCAACATCTGCGTACATATGTTTGAGACGAAAATGTATTTGACGCCAGAAGAGAAACACATGCTGGTAAAAGTCATGGGCTTTGGTTTATTTTTGATGGATAGTGACGCGTGCAATATCAACAAGCTCGATCAGAAAAAAAAAATACGTCTGGATCGCATTGATCGCATCTTTAAGAATCTAGAGGTGGTACCACTCTTTGGAGATATGCAAATTGCTCCATTTAACTATATAAAGCGCAGCAAACACTTTGATTCTAGCAAATGGCCGTTATCTAGCTCCAATGCCATCAGCCCGCAGGCAGATTTGATGGTACATTTACCCCAGATACGCGAGGACCATGTAAAATACATATCCGAGCTGGCACGCTACACCAATGAGGTGACCACCACTGTCAAAGAAAACCCAACCGATGCTGAGAATCGTATTACCGCAGATTTGGCTTTGCACGGTCTGCAGTTGCTATCCGAGTGGACCAGCGTCGTCACCGAGCTCTACTCGTGGAAGCTGTTGCATCCCACCGATCATCATCAGAACAAAGATTGTCCCGTGGAGGCGGAAGAATATGAGCGTGCCACACGCTACAATTATTCATCTGAAGAGAAATTTGCACTGATCGAAGTGATTGCCATGATCAAAGGACTGCAGGTTCTAATGGCACGCATTGAAACAGTACTATGCGAGGCAATCAGACGTAATATCTACGCCGAACTGCAAGACTTCGTGCAACTAACGCTACGTGAACCTCTTCGCAAGGCGGTCAAAAACAAAAAGGATTTGATCCGGAGCATTATTATGTCGGTACGTGAGACCTCCGCCGATTGGCAGAAGGGTTACGAGCCCACAGATGATCCAGTGTCCAAGGGCAAGAAGGATCCCGATGGTGGCTTTCGCATACATGTGCCCCGCTTGAATGTGGGACCCTCCTCCACGCAGTTGTACATG
Source organism: Drosophila antonietae (assembly GCA_030914385.1). Taxonomy (NCBI): domain Eukaryota; kingdom Metazoa; phylum Arthropoda; class Insecta; order Diptera; family Drosophilidae; genus Drosophila; species Drosophila antonietae. The sequence goes on along the minus strand of JAUESO010000609.1, from coordinate 104,158 downwards.
GTGCGCACTATGCTGGAGTCCCTGATTGCTGACAAAAGCGGTGGAAAACGTACTCTACGCAAAGATATCGATGGCAACTATTTAATGCAGATAGATACTTTTCACAAGACTTCGTTTTATTGGAGTTACTTGCTAAATCTGAGCGATACGTTGCAAAAGTGCTGCGACCTATCCCAGCTATGGTATCGCGAATTTTATTTGGAAATGACAATGGGCCGTAAAGTAAACAAGTGCATGGTGCGGCATCAGCATAATGAAGAATGCAAGGATTTAATCACAATGGAGAAACGTATACAGTTTCCTATTGAAATGTCCATGCCATGGATATTAACCGATCACATACTGCAAACCAAGGAACCATCGATGATGGAGTAGGTTTCTATTCATTATAGTTATAGTATTATTAAAATTCTGTATATGATGTAGGTTTGTGCTGTATCCGTTGGACTTGTATAACGATTCAGCACATTATGCTCTGACCGTCTTCCGCAAGCAATTCCTCTATGACGAGGTGGAGGCTGAAGTCAACTTGTGCTTTGATCAGTTTGTATATAAGCTAAGCGAACAAATATTTGCCCACTACAAACAACTGGCTGGCAGGTGACTTAAATATATTTCGATTGCATTGTTCGAGCCTTCGAAGCAATACTTTTACCTCTGTATTAATATTTCGTTTTTAGCATTTTCTTAGATAAGCGTTTTCGGCTAGAGTGCGAAGTTCTAGGCTTCAATTTCCATTCATATCCACGCAATAACCGTTATGAAACGCTACTGAAGCAACGGCATGTGCAGCTCTTAGGTAAATAAAACAGCATTGCCGCCAAACAGCATTTAACCCCTTTGCTGCTCATCAGGTCGTTCCATTGATCTCAACAAACTAATTACACAACGTATCAATGCAAATATGCACAAGAGTATTGAATTGGCAATCAGTCGCTTTGAGGGAAATGACATAACTGCGATTGTGGTGAGCAAAATCTGAAAGATGAACCACAAGAAAAGCAACGAAAAATTTAACTTGTAATTTTGCAATTATTATTAAAGGAACTTGAAGGGCTTCTGGAAGCCAACCGCATTTGTCACAAAATGCTTAGCAAATATTTGGCTTTAGACAACTTTGAAGGCATGGTCAAGGAGGCAAATCATAATGTTCTGGCTCCGTATGGACGCATAACTTTACATGTTTTTGTGGAGTTGAATTATGATTTTCTGGTTAATTACTGTTACAATGCAGCTACAAATCGGTAAGTTCAGCGCAACTGTATTCTAGCAGTTAAAAAGAGACTCTTTTATTTCGCGTGCAGCTTTATTCGCACCAAGGTCAATTTGTCATCCTCACAAGTCATACAGCGCGAGAAGCCGCCCCAGATGTCGCATTATTATCTATGGGGCTCAAAACAGCTGAATGCTGCATATACGACACAGTACGGACAGTATACGGGGTTTGTGGGCTCACCTCATTTCCATGCTATGTGTCGTCTGTTAGGTTACCAGGGAATCGCAGTAGTTATGGATATTATTCTAAAGGACATTGTCAAGCCCCTGATACAAGGCTCCTTGCTTCAGTTCACGAAAACTCTAATGATTGCCATGCCCAAATCTTGCAAATTGCCACGTTGCGAATACGGTTCGCCCGGTGTGCTCAGCTATTATCAGGCACATCTCACTGACATTGTGCAATATCCAGATACCAAAACTGAATTATTTCAATCATTTAGAGAGTTTGGCAACTGCATAATCTTTTGCCTTTTGATCGAGCAAGCGCTATCGCAAGAAGAGGTCTGCGATCTGCTCCATGCAGCACTCTTTCAAAACATCTTCCCGCGTCCGTTTTGCAAAGGTGTGTTTTAGTCTGGCGATTCGATAGAAATGATAGATTTACAACATATTCATAACATACTTTTTGCAGAGAACGAAAAGCCAGAGGCTAAGCAAAAACGCCTAGAAGCTCAGTTTGCCAATTTGCAAATTGTGTCCAATGTGGAGAAAATTGGTACTGCCAAAGTAAGTAGTGGTAGATAGATAAATTAATCCTTATTCCGATTGTTTATAAGCTTTTATTAAATTCGATCATCCTAAAAATTTTTTTTAACCCACAGCAAGCAATGATAGCACGTGAAGGAGATCTTTTGACACGCGAGCGCCTTTGCTGCGGCCTAAGCATATTTGAGGTAATTTTAAACCGAGTAAAAAGCTATTTAGATGATCCCGTCTGGTGTGGCCCACCACCTGCAAATGGCATCATTCATGTTGACGAATGCTCTGAGTTTCATCGTCTCTGGTCCGCACTGCAGTTTGTCTATTGTATACCAGTCCGCGGCACCGAGTACACCATTGAAGAGCTGTTCGGCGAGGGTCTGAACTGGGCTGGTTGCGTCATGATCGTATTGCTTGGACAGCAGCGACGATTTGAAGCGCTGGACTTTTGTTATCACATATTGCGCGTGCAACGTGTCGATGGCAAGGACGAGGATGTTAAGGGCATTGTAAGTGGGCTACCCTAAACTGAATTCCATTTTAAGCTATTTTATTCCTAATGCAGCAATTGAAGCGTATGGTGGATCGCATAAGACGCTTTCAAGTATTAAACTCACAAATCTTTTCAATACTAAACAAATATTTGAAAGGAGGTGATGGTGAAGGCTCAAATGTGGAGCATGTGCGTTGTTTTCCGCCGCCACAGCATCCATCAGTCATATCCTCGTCGTCACACTATCAGGATCCACAAAAGCTTCGCCAGAGTATGAACAATTAAGCAAACTGCAGTGTATATAAGATTATCGTAGACACCTAACACACAAATTTATTTAATCAGAATACCGCAACTAGCTACTCACACACAATATTTTCTGGCAATATAGATAGTATTTACGCCAACATCAGCATAATTTCGATTTCATTATAATTGTTTATTATTATTATTATGCAATTTTCTTTCAATTGCCTTTTACATGATGTATTGAATTAGGCAAATATATGCTTTTATGGATTTATAACTAACAATAATACCACGCTACTCTTTCTAAATATTGTAATTCCTGGCTTGATTACCGTATTAAAAAAAAAAAAATTAAATGTGCGAAAGTAAAATAAACCCTATGGCTCGACTATTGGGCAATAAATTAAATTGGCTTTAAACTTGAATAAATAAAATAAAAATAAATAAGAAAAACGTAAATCGAGAGAATATTAAATAAAAATACATCAGACAGGGAATTAGCCAGCGCGCATATAAATTATTAATATATTGACTTATTTACACATACAAACTTAATACAATGAACTTTATCGAATAAAATTTGCATACGCATTTCTAATAAACTTTATAAACAACTGTTTTTTGTGTACAAATTGGGAAGAAAAACAACAACAAAATGTATACCATGAAATTGAAAATGGGAAATCGGGGTTTTTTTTAACATAACAGACAGAAGAAGGCGTGGCAGACCTCATAATGTATTTATATTATTAATAAGGGCACCGAGCTGACACGATTTAGCATTCTCTGCCTGTCTGTGCGTCCCTATGTGTGAACGCGTCGATCTCAAAAACTAAGAGCTAGTCAAATAATTTATTTGTTAGGTTCGTATATTGCACACACATATCGAGTTTTTTGATAAAAATCAATTACTATTCTCGTTTCAAAGTTATCGACTAAAAACGTTTATTGAGAATCAGTTCGTAAATATTAGTTCTTCGAAGCGTTCAGGCGATGTCGTACTTGAGCAGTCTCGACCAGAGCGGAGTTCAGCAAAACTTAGACATATGATTAGTGGTAAAACATAAACGCTGTAGTGGAAGGAATATATATTCCTTAACAAAATCGTACTTTAGCAAAACATAAACATATTTTAATAATACACCAAAATTTAACTTGAAGCAACAAAAAAGAAGTAACAACGTTGCAGTTGGGCGCTTTCGACTAGAGTTCTCATTTTAGCGAATAATGGTTTGATGGACGGATGCCCAGAGAGATAGACACTTCGTAAATGTGTATAAAATACATTATACATTTTATTTGGAATAGATTAAATACGTTAGTATTATTAGTTTATTTACTGACAATTCTTGGAATGACTGAGAAATACAGTCTATACATATTGACCTAATAGCCAGAGGCGGTCGGTGTGGCCCCATTTTTAACCGGAGTACTTTTAGGATGGACATGCAACACGGTAAAGTTGTCCGCATAGTTGCGAGGCAACTCGAATTTAGCACTGTCGGCACCCAAGTAACAGGCGCCATAAGCGCTGCTTTTGGTGATACGCACCAGTTTGAGATTGTAATCGATGCTCATTTTAGAGATATCTTTAATGAAAGCCTCCTGCAATAAATTCCAGCTGCTCCATACCGATCCGACGCAGACAATATTAAGATCACCGAACTTGACCAGGTCCTTGTGCACCTTGGGCAGCACCGCCTTGATCATGCACGCCAAATGGACAGCAGCCTCATGGAACAAGGACAAAGCCAGCTTGTCGCCGGCTTCGGCATTCCTCGCCAACTTCTCACATAGATTGGCAAAGAAGGGCTTATCAAATTTGGCATAACAATGTGGTAGCATATCGTAGCGTGTCTCAATGCTAAAGTGTTCACGAATGAGCGCCCAGGTCTTATCAATGGGAAAAGGCGACTTGACCAGGTTATCCATATGATCAAAGACCACTTTAGTAGCGCGATAGGATATAAACCAGGCTGGAAAACAAAACCAATTACTCATTTCAAATTATATTGCCATCGAACGATATCAGCTAATATTTATCACTGATTTATCAATAAGATAGATTAATGAAACTGATAATGATTCCTGTTTTAATGGACAAAAGTTTGTCACTCACCGCTACCCTCGTCCCCCAGAAAATGTCCCCAACCACCACAGTTTGCCGTGCTACCATCTGGATTACGCAGCAAGCAATTGGAGCCGGTTCCCGAGATGAGGACAATCCCACCAATAGAGGAAGCCGTGAACATACTGCCCATTGTGTCGCTCGAGACGGTATAGCTCTCGGAAAGATTGGGAAATGTACGTCGCAGCTCCAGCTCCAGCTCGCGATTGGTAGCTTCCTGTTGTGTACAAACGGATAAAATTACGTGCTTCAAATTTTATTTTCTTCCAAGTTACCTGTTCGCACCCGCTAAGGCTGAGACCCAAGCTCGCCAATGGCGTACCTTTTGGTATGTTAGCTTCATCTTTGCAACGTTCCACCATATCAGCAATGCGACGGGCACATGTCGGTATACCGATGCCCCAATGATTTGTGCCGAGACCACTCGTCGTGCCCACCGAGACCCCGCTTGCATCACAGATGACCAAGTGGGAGTGCGTCGCTCCTCTGCAATATGCAAACAAATTTATTTATATATTTTGTCTGTATAACCGTTTGTTGCGTATTGTTCGACTATTAAGATCTATTTAATAATGCTTATATCAATAGTTATTCAATCAAGGCAATTGAGTTAATTGAATCAATAATGTTCTATATTTGACGAAGTTTATTCAATTAATTAATTTTCTGAAAAGTATATTTTTACTACTGTAACAAGCCTTATAAATTTTTGATGCAGTTGTCGTTGTGAATAATAAACATACATACATACATATGCATATGTATGTATGTACATATGTTTAATGAATAAATATTCTTGTAGATAGACTTTCAGATTACGATCATGAAATTCATATGTATGTACATACATGCCAAACCAATCCATATGTCTAGTATTTGAAGTAAATTGGTACCGGTACCCAAAATCTAACAAAAATCCAAATTGTATTAAATTACTATATATTTACATACATATACATACATATGTAAAAAAAAAAGACACAAGCTCTAAAGATGTACTAGATATTATTTGTTAATTGATCCTCTATAATCGTTTTTATTTGATAACTTCGCCCTGGTCAAGAGCGTGAGAAAAAGTTGACTTTCCTGGAGAATTGCCCATATGTAGACTTTATGCGTTGTACCACGCCTCTTTCTTCCTGTTGCATACATTTAACAAAACAATTATACCCTGATTTCCCATTTACAATGGGTTCTGGCACTAACTATGATTAGTGGTTCTGGGTATAAAAAAATTGTTTTGGGTGGTGCCTGCGTCTGAATTTATATTCATTGTCGTAATTGTCGTTAATGTGGAAGCTACTTGCCATCCTGTTAAACCTACTTGCCATTCTAATTTAAGCACAATTCAATTCTGACAAAAGCTCGATGCAATGCGGAAAAACAATTTTGCCATTGTGTTATCTGCAATAGAAATTATTAGCTAAATGTGTGTGCATTCTGATAATATAAAATATTAGAACAAATTTATGTTTCGTATTCAAGCTAGGCATTTATGACGTCAAAATTTTCTAACATACTGGCAGCACTAAACCAAGTGGTGCTGCCACATCAGCGTACAGAATATACATATTACCACTAACCATACAACACATTGTATGGTTAGTGATATTACACAATAAAAAAAACCTTTTAATTGCTAATTGGATACATATATGTCGAGACATCGAAAAGTGCGCGCTAATTAAAAAGAGTTAAAAAAAAATTGACCAAAAAGATCATTTTAATTGATATGAAACTTTTGATAAATGTACGGAAACTACTGTCGCTCAATTGCCGGCACACCATGAAGCAGCGGCTAATGACAACAAGAATAAAGGGAACGGCACGTAATCAACCGGCAATAACCAGTGCACAGCTGGACAAGTTGGAGCAGAATGTGCTGATGCGACATCACAAGAACAATGTGCCATTCATTCGGCAGCTTGTGGAAGCCCTGCAGCTAAATAGGGGCCACTCAGAGGACACACGCCAACAACTGGTGGCTGAGCTCCAACAACTACCAAACGCAACTCATCCCCGCCTGCTTACATACAAAAATCAACCGATGGAGCTGGCTAAGTATGAGCATCGGTTTCAGCATGAGGAAGCCAAAGAGTTCTCAGAACTGGCGCGTTCATTTAACTTATATCGCATGGAGCACCTGGGGAACTATACGGGACACAAGAGCTACTACCTAATGGGTCAGCTGGCCATGCTGGAGCAAGCCATCATACAGTATGCACTGAAATCGCTCACTCGAAACGGCTTTAAGGTTATCTCCGTTCCTGACATATTGCCACGAGAAATTATCGAGGGCTGTGGCATGCGCACCGAAGGCGAACGCACACAGGTCTACAAGTTGGACACGGGGGAATGCCTATCGGGGACATCTGAAATGGCACTCGCTGGTTACTTTGCGAATAGACAACTGGCAGAACGGGAGCTGCCGTTAAAAGTAGCCGCCGTCAGTCGTTGCTATCGAGCCGAGACCTCAGGACTACAGGAGGAGAAGGGCATCTACCGGGTGCATCAGTTTACCAAAGTGGAAATGTTTGCCATTGCGACGCCAGAAAAATCGGAACCTACGTTAGAGGAGTTTAAGAACATTGAAATCGAATTGTTCAAAAAATTAGGGATTAACTTTCGACTGCTTGACATGCCGCCCTGTGAGCTGGGTACGCCAGCATATCAGAAATATGATATAGAAGGGTGGATGCCGGGTCGCCAGATATGGGGTGAAATATCGAGCTGCAGCAACTGCACAGACTACCAGGCCAAGCGCCTGAATATCATGTATAGGCGAGATAGCGATGGTGGTGTTGTATATGCTCACACTCTCAATGGTACCGCAACGGCTATTCCACGACTACTGATCGCTCTGATTGAGTCATATCAGAGCGATGATCACATACAGATACCAGAGGTTTTAGTGCCCTTCATGAATGTACGGTGCACGATAACAAAGAATAAAAAGATACCCGAGATAAAGTTGGTAAAATTTATCAAAGCTTAGACTCTGCATTTACAAAATATGTGATGAATAAAGAATATTGAGAGTTTATCTATTACGATTACATTCGCCAAAATGAAACACAATCGCAAATTATATAGTACATACAAAACATATACACATTGTATTGTGAGTAATTTGTTTCCATTAACTGACTTTGTATATTTAAGACTAGTTTTTATGATTTTTATCTTACGCAAATATTTATGCAAAAGTATAGGTATATATATAATAAATATATAATCAATATGGGCTCTTGATTTAATAGATCCGCTCTGATAAGTATTAGTCGCGCGCAACAATGAAAAAAGCAATAATCTAGCTCATCGTTAAACAATTGAGCATTGCACAAATAGATGAATACAATTGCAACTATCAACGACCTTACTTACCCTTCAATGCCGCCGAAATATCTCATTTTAATTGCTTGAACTTTAGTTTGAAGCCGTGTAACGGGGCTCTAGTATAAATCCTGCAATTAAATAATAAACATTATGGTAAGCACATTCCAAGCAGTTGGATTTACTATCATCACAATCTTATCGAGATTTGAACCACTTTGGTATTAGAATTTGCTAATCTAAGCACAAAAATAAAAACGAAAATCGAGTTAGGTGCATGTGCTTGAAGAATGGAGAACTGTTTTACCAATTCCGATTGGAAGCTCAAATAACAATTATTGCAGCTACAGCACAAAGCAGTTCAGCGGGTGAGAGTCAGAGCGCACAAAAAAAAAAAAAAAAAAAAAAACAAATACAAGAAACCCGTTTTTAAAATAAATTCCAGTCACTTTTTAGCATTTTGTAATCGTAGTCAGTTTTCTGTCTCATTTAAAACGAAATTAAACAATTAACTGCTCTCAACTCCCACCAACCCTTACACAACAGCCGTTAATATTTCCTATTTGAACACTCATTGATATGTACTGCATACACAAATACCGTAAATTTATGTTAGAAACAACTTCGCGTATTAAATCTGTTTTATTCTTACACGTCAATGGAGCTGTTGATATGGTTCCACGTCCAAACACTTTGAAACCCAAACACCTAATATTGTTTTGAGACACTTGTTTTGTTATTTGAAGATTGGCGTCCGCCACACCAAACAGATGTTTTAACAGCAACAGTGATCGAAAACGCCATGCTCATGGTTGAGTGAGTCTTTTAACAGTGCACTATGCTAAAAGTAGCAGAATAAAATTTAATCTCTGTTGAGGCCTACTTTTAGTATTATTAAATAAATATAATTTGTTCCAATAAAAATAAAATAAATAAATGAGAAAAAAAGAAAAGAAAATCTAATATGATGGGCAACTTATATTTTTCAAAACATTTTTAATACGAATCTTTCCTTTTATTATTCATAGTGGACACTTGTCAGAAGAAAGTTTTGAACTTTAATATATTTATTTTATTTTCGGCATTTAATTAATACAAAATCGAAGCTCTATTTTTTGCTCTTGTCCTTGTCGTTATCCTTAATTGTATATTTGTCATAGGACTTGGTGGGATCGTATGGCTCCCATCGGCTTGCAGGGAAGATGTGCTTGTTGCGTTCATACCACGAACGCAATAGTACTTTGCCTGCATGTGATTCTTCCTTCTCAACGGATGCGTCGCTAATCATACGAACATCATCGTGCACATCGAACTGGAAGAGTGGGCCGGATTTACCGCGAGCCTTGGTTACAATGAAGTCATAAAAAGAGTAGTGATGGGGCAATATTAAATCTTCCTTTACATACATCAGCTGATCGGCCATTACAGTCTTCAGCTCGATGAACTCTTTACGCAACAACTCCAGGCATTTCTGAAGGAACTGATATATGGAATTGCCCTTTTTCATCAACACATTTCGCCTGTGCCCAGAGCCATCCCAGTAGCTAAACGTAATGGAGATGTCTTCGTCTTTGAGTTCCGCTTGCTGCATAACCCATTCCTGTCGTAATTGCTCGCGCAAACGATTTTCCTGTTCCTCACGCTCGCGGTCTGGCAGAAAGGAGGTGTCCACATCAGGATTCTTACAAATTTTCTTTTTTTTTATGGGCACATGCTCATTTGGCTTTTCGGTCCACTTGCCTGGCTTGGGCCGGACGATTTTCTCTTCCGTCACCCCATCACTTTCGTCTATTTCCTCCTCTTCGTCATCTAAACTAAAGGATAACGCTTGTATTTGACGCTTCTGTTTGTTCTTTTCTTCTTGTATGGCTTCCAATGCACGCTGTTTCTCTCGATCTTTTTCATCCTTCTTTTGCGCAAGTTTCTTTTCTCTTTCTCGTACAATGTCCTCTTGCTTCGCCTTCATCTCATCTAAGGTGACGAGTCCAATGGTTGACGACTTGAGCTGTTGTTCTACGGCATCGTAGTGCGTTGCAAATTTGTTCTCAATCTTATCCAGCTTCAGTTCCTCCTCGATTTTCTTTTTCCGGAACTCGATCTCTTGCTGCTGAATCTCGCGCTTTTTCATTAGTTGAGCAGCGCGCCCAGCCTCGCTGGCGGCACCCTTGTAGTGGGCCATTAATCAGTTTTAACACTCCTTTATTAAAAAAAAAAGAAATAATACGATATAAATTTGTTATAACGAAATCTGTTCTGCTTCTTCTTTCTCAAATTGTTTTGCCAGCTGTTATTTAAGAGTGGTTCAATATTTATTCAAATGTCGGAACTAGTTAGTTCATATATAAAATAAAGTGTCATATCGGCTAGCTTTTGTAGCGTAGAAATGCGTAATTTGTTAAAATTAGAATATGTGAGAGCTTTAAGGCCCTTTCAAAGTCCTCAGAGCTTTTAAAAGCTAGTTAACATAAATACATTTCACAGATGCCGTTGACTGTTTTAGTTACAGCGGAACTTTCAAGCCTATTGGACGCGCTCGGCAAAAAAATCAGTGCAAGTAGCTGATTGGTTCATTGGATATTTTTGAAACCGAATTCATTGATTTAAGTCGCTGGAAATGAATTGTAAAGTAATAAGAACCGAATTACCAAATTGTATGCGGCTAAATTATGTAAATACCAAAGGCGTGTATAAGCTGTGGAAATGTGAGGTTGCGTTTTTTCTCTGTTTGTGAATGAGTGGATATGTGCACATACATATGTGTGCGTGTTGTAAATGAAGAAGTGCTCTGCGTTGGGCAAGGACATTACGGACAAAGAGTAACACCAGTAAGTGACACGTGGTGGGCGGGTCATAGCGGGTGGTGGAGGCGTTGTGTCGGGAGGAAACGGAAGTTACCAAATTGAAATGGCATTTAAGATGAGCGAACCATTTAAGAAATTTCACTTACAGCTTGTTTAGTCCATCGAATTTCCTTTGCGTCTTTGTGGCATTGCTACTGAGTAATCTAATGTGGTTACTGTTTTAGAAACGTTGATAATATTCATGAGTCTGAGTCATAAATTCCCGTTCGGAGTCTGGCTAATGGATGGGCCACGATTTGGGTCTGGTGAGGTGGAGGTGCAGGTGCCACGTCAAGTGCCACTAAAATCATTAACTGTTGCAACATATTAAATTCATTGCCCGAACTCAAGTCGTTATTCAGGCAGCATACATTGCCATTAACACTATTCGACCAGTCAGCCAACCAATACCCGAGGGCGTGACATGAGGTCCTGTGCGTGCTGCAGCTAATTGCCTGTGTGTGGGAACACGCGAAAAACTATGAAAATAACGTAAGAGCTGCCATCGTGAGAAGTAATTAATAGCAACAATAACTTTATCGAGCATTAATTAATTTATCGAAGTATTATATTTATAATACTTATAACTCGAGGTATATCCGATCTCTTCAGATGGGAGATGCTTACCATTATGTATATATTTTTAGCTTAGAGAGCTGGCAAAGTTTTAGCCAGGCTAAATCAAATTAAACAAATAGTAACAATTAGCTTCAAACCAACAAATATTAAATTTTCTAACCTATGTATACAAACAATAAAATAAGTATATCGAGAATATTAATTGACAAATGTTGTATACCCTCTGCTGGAACATAACTAAAATCAACTTAAAAGTTTCTCCTGGGTACTGGATGAAGTTAATTTCATAGAGTTATTGCCTTAACTTGGATTTCAGCTTGCCGGTGGAGCTTCACATTCTCTTCTATTTTTTCTGTCTCTCTATCAAAATGTATATACATGTATTGCTTCCTTTGCAATTCACGTTCACAGCCCTGCAAAAAGTTGCAGATTGGCTTTCTTGACGACAAATTTGCCAAACGATTAAAACACAGCTCAATTTTATTTGTCAACTTTTACAAACAGCTTTAGCTTTTCACAATGTATGAGTTAACATTTATGTATGACAGATTTCTTAGTCATATTATGAAATTAATATATAATTTACATGTCTGGGCACAAATAATTAAAATATTTTATCAAATAATAGTGGCTCTCTTCAATACGAAGGTATCTACTTATTTTTATCACGATCATGCGTGGAGCAATTATAATATGAAGGATTTTGCAATATCTATAAATTTAAAATATTGTTTTATAAAACTTCTGATATCCCAAGTCATGCAAAATCTCATTCGCCGCATTTTATGGAAACTGTATTATTAGGAACTAAAAGAAAACGTTCGTATTATTGGAACAAGTTTTATAATTGAAAGTATTCAAAAATATTTTCATACATATATATTATTTCTTTCATCTTTTCAATTGCAAACTTTCAAGAAAGTATAATATTGGCAGTAGAAAATGTATTTGCCTAACGCTTTCTTGGAGGACTATAATGACCTATTCAGCATCCCCGTGATGACAGTGTCGTATATATTATATCCACACAGTTTTTCATTTGCCTCCACTTTTGTTAGCGATTTTATTCTGATTTGTGAACTATTCCTTTTTTATTGCTCCATTAAACTTTATGAATTTTGTGTTTGAAGAATAAGTCGGAGACATTCTCCACTTCTATCTGAGTTTTTTGTGTTCTCATTAAATAATGTGATTTGAGCTCAAAATTTGTCAATAGAAGGAAAAAATATAAACCATTTTCCAACTTATTTTCTGCGCATTTTAATTTTCGCAGAAGTTACAGACATTCTAAACAATTTGCCGTCTGCACATACATATGTATACATTCGCTCGGAAACTCACATATGCACAGTCAGTTCTGTATACTCCCGGTTGCATTCCACACAGGATTTATGCAGACTTTTCATAAAGCTGACACCACGACATAAGATTAATTTGTTGTTGTTTCCTAATGTCTTAAATTGAACCCATTGAAAATGGGAATTCAGGGTATAATGATTTTGTGAAAATGTATGTAACAGGCAGGAGGAGACGTCGCAGACCCCATAAAGTAACAAGTAAGAAGGCTCTAGTCGAGACTGCTCGACTACGAAATCCCCTGAACCCTGCAAAAAACTGATACTCTTCTTCTTTAAGCACTTAGAGGCGCGCGCTCTGCTAACTGCGCACTTGCTGCCGTGGCTTGGGGGTGGGTTGGGCTGAACTTTGGACGCTAATAACTCCATTTCTAAATGGACGATCTTCATGAAATTTTTAGAGTAGATCAACAGTATCTAAATCTACCTATGTGCCAAATTGCAAATCTCTAGTATTTGAAATGCGTTTTTTCCAAATTGGGGGCGAAGGGGGCGTGGTATCTAAACTCTGAAAACTACAAAATCTGCGTATCCATAATATCTATCTAAATATATAAAGTTGAAGTCTCTAGCTAAAACGGTGTAGAAGTTATACACAAAAAACCTTAAAAAATGTAAACGAATTTTCGATTTTTTATCGATAATTTGGAAATGGGATGAGTTATCGAAAAAACAAAATAAACTCGTATTGCGTAGGTAACATACGAGTGTTCATGTGAAATTTCAGCTCTCTAGCTTTTGTAGTTTCCGAAATCTCGACGTTCATACGGACGGACGGACGGACAGACGGACAGGGCTAGATCAACTTATTTTTTTATGCTGATCAAGAATATATATACTTTATGGGGTCTGCGACGTCTCCTTCTGCCTGTTACATACATTTTCACAAAACCATTATACCCTGAATTCCCATTTTCAATGGGTTCAGGGTATAACAAGTAAGAAGGCTCTAGTCGAGACTGCTCGACTACGAAATCCCCTGAACCCTGCAAAAAACTGATACTCTTCTTCTTTAAGCACTTAGAGGCGCGCGCTCTGCTAACTGCGCAGTTGTTGCCGTGGCCTGGGGGTGGGTTGGGCTGAACTTTGGACGCTAATAACTCCATTTCTAAATGGACGATCTTCATGAAATTTTCAGAGTAGATCAAGAGTATCTAAATCTACCTATGTGCCAAATTGCAAATCTCTAGTATTTGAAATGGGTTTTTTTCCAAATTGGGGGCGAAGGGGGCGTGGTATCCAAACTCTGAAAACTACAAAATCTGCGTATCTATAATATCTATCTAAATATATAAAGTTGAAGTCTCTAGCTAAAACGGTGTAGAAGTTATACCCAAAAAACCTAAAAAATGTAAACGAATTTTCGATTTTTTATCGATAATTTTGAAATGGGACGAGTTATCGAAAAAACAAAATAAACTCGTATTGCGTAGGTAACATACGAGTGTTCATGTGAAATTTCAGCTCTCTAGCTTTTGTAGTTTCCGAAATCTCGACGTTCATACGGACGGACGGACGGACGGACAGACGGACAGGGCTCAATCAACTTATTTTTTTATGCTGATCAAGAATATATATACTTTATAGGGTCTGCGACGTCTCCTTTTGCCTGTTACATACATTTTCACAAAACCATTATACCCTGAATTCCCATTTTCAATGGGTTCAGGGTATAATAAGTTGATTGAGCCCTGTCCGTCTGTCCGTCCGTCCGTCCGTATGAACGTCGAGATTTCGGAAACTACAAAAGCTGGAGAGCTGAAATTTCACATGAACACTCGTATGTTAGCTACGCAATACGAGTTCATTTTGTTTTGTCGATAACTCATCCATTTCCAAAATTCCGAAAATTCGTTTACATTTTTTAGGTTTTTTGGGCATAACTTCTACACTGTTTCTGCTAGAGACTTCAAATTTGTTTATTTAGATATTATGGGTACGGAGATAATGTAATTTTCAGATTTTTGATGCCACGCCCCCTTCGCCCCCAATTTGAAAAAAACGCATTTTAAATATTAGAGACTTGCAATTAGGCACATAGATAGATTTAGATGCTCTCTCGTGCATCTAGAAATGGAGTTATAAGCGTCCAAAGGTCAGCCCAACCCACCCCCAAGCCACGGCAGCAACTGCGCAGTTAGCAGAGCGCGCGCTTATAAGTGCGTAAAGAAGAAGAGTATCACTTTTTTTGCAGGGTTCAGGGTATCTCGTAGTCGAGCCGTCACGACTAGAGCCTTCTTACTTGTTATACCCTGAACCCATTGAAAATGGGAATTCAGGGTATAATGGTTTTGTGAAAATGTATGTAACAGGCAGAAGGAGACGTCGCAGACCCCATAAAGTATATATATTCTTGATCAGCATAAAAAAATAAGTTGATCTAGCCCTGTCCGTCTGTCCGTCCGTCCGTCCGTCCGTCCGTCCGTCCGTCCGTCCGTCCGTCCGTATGAACGTCGAGATTTCGGAAACTACAAAAGCTAGAGAGCTGAAATTTCACATGAACACTCGTATGTTACCTACGCAATACGAGTTTATTTTGTTTTTTCGATAACTCGTCCCATTTCCAAATTATCGATAAAAAATCGAAAATTCGTTTCCATTTTAAAGGTTTTTTGGGTATAACTTCTACACCGTTTTAGCTAGAGACTTCAACTTTATATATTTAGATAGATATTATGGATACGCAGATTTTGTAGTTTTCAGATTTTGGATGCCACGCCCCCTCCGCCCCCAATTCGAAAAAAACGCATTTCAAATACTAGAGACTTGCAATTTGGCAAATAGATAGATTTATATACTCCTAATCTATTCTAAAAATTTCATGAAGATCGTCCATCTAGAAATGGAGTTATTAGCGTCCAAAGTTCAGCCCAACCCACCCCCAAGCCACGGCAGCAACTGCGCAGTTAGCAGAGCGCGCGCCTCTGAGTGCGTAAAGAAGAAGAGTATCACTTTTTTGCAGGGTTCAGGGGATCTCGTAGTCGAGCAGTCTCGACTAGAGCCTTCTTACTTGTTTTGTATATAGACTTTAGTCAAAGACAAGCAAATGAAGTGTCAAAAATATGTCCCCAATTTCTGTTCTATAATTTCGTGTGCGAATTATAGGCGTGTATCTGTGTATATGTATCTACAATATGTGTGTCCTTTAACTATAAGCCAAGCGTTTGTGGGAATATATGTGTGGGTGGTTTTAAAATAGCTTAATAAGCGACGTCAAACGCTGTTTGCATTTTCGCAGCGCAGCAAAACAAAACAAACACACGTATACTTGTGTGCGTGCGTGTATATGTAAGTGTGTGTATATGATTGAGTATATATGCATTTGTGCTTGCTGATGACTATATGAATGATACTCGAATAGCCAACCAGCCAAATAAATAGTTGAGTAGGTCTCTTTCTTTTTCACGCTGTGTGCTGCATCCAAGGGACAAGCGCCTGACAACAGGCATGCCCTACTCTTCTAGACCATTGGCCGTACCTTTAAGCATGCACTCCTTTGCAGCAATAATATTTGTTCATCATCATTGACGCGTAGTTCAATGCACGACCTATTCGATTGCAGACAATTATATACTCTGAACACATTGGAAATAGGAAATCAGGGTATAATGGTATTGTTAAACAGAGAGCTAAAGTCTCCAAGTCGTCCGTGTACCAGAAGAATTAGAGTCAGTGTTGCCATCTTTTCGCCAAAAAAACAGGACAGTTGACACCAAAAAAAGGACAAAAAAGGGACAAAATATTTTTGAAAAGGTCAAAAAAAGCGGATAACATTTTTTTCTATTTCTAAAGTAGAATTTTATTTTAATTTGCGTTTAAAAGGTATAGCACCTCATCAAAATTTGTATTTTCGTTGCTATATGTATTATTTGTGCCAATTTGGCGTACACAACTTTCCGGTAACTTGTAGTTTTGGCAACATTTGCCGTTTCGATGTAGTCCAAACCTAATCCAAAAATATTAAATTTTATTATAATTTATTTTTATTATATTCATTTTTAGCAAGTAAAACCAACCTAATTGCCAAAATGGAATTTAGCGTATCAATATGCAGCCTGTTCCTTAATTTTGTTTTAACCAAATTGACTTGGCTGAAAACTCTTTCCACCTCAGCATTTGACCACGGCAACGACAGCAAAGTTATTACAAATGCACCCAGCTCCGAAAAGTTTTTGTTTCCGGCTTTATTTATCCATTCTACAAGATGGATCGAATTATATTGAGCAATAATTCTTTCAAAACTATTTGGAGTGCCCCTTAAAACTAGCTCCAATATGGGCAGTCTGGACTCTTTATTTGCCCTTAAAATGTTTTCAGTTGAAAATAAATCAATTTTTTTTTAAATGGCAAAGTTGTCAGGCAATCTGTAAATTAATATTTTTGAGTTGAATTTAAATTATTATAACAACAATTTTCCATTTTATTTAGCTGGATAATCAGCAGGGATACATCGTAAAATATGTTGCAATAAAGCAATATTAAAGCGATGACATCGATTTATTTGACAAATTTTATAAACAACCTTTAACAATTAAAAAAGGATGAAAAAAGGCCAAAATAAAATAAAAAAGGCATTTTTTCCGGACAGGGGCTGTTTCTGAATTTTTGCGGCAGTTGTAATTTCAAAAAGGACAGATCTGTCCGGAAAAAGGCCAAATTGGCAACACTGATTAGAGTTCTGTCCGGCTGTCGATCCGTATGAACGTCGAGATTTCGGAAACTACAAAAGCTAGAGAGCTCAAACTTTATATGAATACTCGTATGTTAGTTACGCGGTACGAAAATTCGTTTACTTTTTTTAAATCTTTTGAGCATAACTTCTACACCGTTTTAAGAGAAATTTGTATATTTAGACAGATATTATGGATACGATTTTGGATGCCACGCCTCTTCGCCACCAATTTAAAAACAAGTAAGAACGTTGCAGTTAGGCGCAACTAACTGTGAAATACTCTGTTCCCATAGGTGCGTTTTATTTATTTAATAAACATTTAATTAACGAAATATTTCGGCAATTAGCAAACGTACATGGCAAGAAACAAACGTTTTTCCTATACATACATACAGACTTACACATGTACACACTAAACGAGTATACACACAATTTTCTATGTATGCATACAAAAGTTTGCATGCCAGAATATTCTAAGAATTGTGACTGAATTGTGAATCTTTCGATCGTTACTTTAGTTTTGTTAAAAGGCGCTCTAGCAATGCGTTATTTGGTTTTAGTTAACAAAGCTCATATCAGGGCAGTGGCTCTGGTGGTAAGCGCCATGCAAGCATGGTGCATGGGTTCGAATCCCGCATAAAAAACTTCTTTTCAAAAGTTATGAATTTTTAATTTTTTTTATATTTGTATATTTATTATAAAATGCTTGCTGTCAATTGATAATAATATATGTATAAACATACGCATATGAATTGTGCATTTAAGCTCTAGATTTTCAAGCTTCTAGCTCTAAAACTGTAGGAGATATAAACTATTGCGGTTTGCCACGCCCCCTGTGGGCGTAGATATATCTACCATAGCCTATTGATCTTGGGTTGTCAACCCGAGTATACATGAAAATTTCAAGTCTCTAGTGTCAATAGTGGTCAAAATATACATAGCACAATTTTTGTAAAATCACTATATATTCAGGTCCGATTTGCCACGCCCCCAATGGGCGTAGACATATAACTTTCGATCGTTCGATCTTCTTAGAATCATAACAAAAACTCACATGCAAAATTTCAGCGTTCTAGCTTTAACGGTGTAGAAGATACGTTTTTCCTGAATTTCCACGCCCCAATGGGTATAACTTCTACACCGTTTCAGCTAGAGACTTCAACTTTATAAATTTAGATAGATATTATGGATACGCAGATTTTGTAGTTTTCAGATTTTGGATGCCACGCCCCCTCCGCCCCAATTTGAAAAAACGCATTTCAAATACTAGAGACTTGCAATTTGGCACATAGATAGATTTAGATATTCTTTATCTACTCTAAGTTTTCATTTCATTTCATGAAGATCGTCCATCTAGAAATGGAGTTAGAGGCGTCCAAAGTTCAGCCCAACCCACCCCCAAGCAACGGCAGCAACTGCGCAGTTAGCAGAGCGTGCGCTTTTAAGTGCGTAAAGAAGAAGAGTATCACTTTTTTACTTGTTTAACTTGGGTTGTCACTCGGGGTGATTCGGTATACATTCCAATTTGCAACTCTCTAGCTCATCATCTAGTATGATTACTTGGGTATGGGCGCAAGAGTTTTCCGATTTGCCACGCCCCTTGTGGGCGGATCGGGAAAATTTTTTACACTTTATACTTCGGGAGCATATATGAGTATATGTTTAGAATCTCAAGTCTAAAACAAGTAATAAAGCTGTAGTCGGGACTGCTTGACTACGAAATCCCCTGAGCCCTTCTTCGAATGAATCATATTCCAAGAATGCTTCGTTTCGAGCACACACACACACGCGCATCTACGCTTGTATGTCTGTATGTGTGTGAGCATTGCAAGCGTCTTGCTGTCTCGCTGCCTTTGTTGCTACGCCACATGGGTTTTGCTGCAAAAACTTTATTGATTATTAATTCTGTTTCCAGACGGGGATCTCTTCAGATTATGAATATGATATTTGTGTCTATATTCTAAACCAAACTGCATGCATATGAAATGCATGTTTTACAGTTTCCGGGGACCGGAATCAAAAATCTGACTAAAACTGAAATTGTAATAAATCAATTGTTGGCAGTGGCGCTGTTGGTAAGCGCTATGCAAGCTATACCTAGGTGCGTGGGTTCTCGAATCCCGCAGAAAAATTTTGTTCAAAAATTATTTTTAATTTTTTTTATATTTGTATATTTATTATAAAATGCTTGCTGCCAATTGATAATAATTTATAAACATACGCATATGAATTGTGCATTTAAGCAAAAACTAGAACAACTTTTCCGATTTGCCACGCTGCTTGCTTGGCAAGCAGTTTTTCTATGCATGCATATATGTATGTATGCATATACACAGATGTTTGTATTTGTGTATACACATCCATGTGTGTATACATATTGCAAGAAGTGCGATTGTATGGTTTTGTTTTGTCACAAGCTGCTGATCAGCTGTGAATTTATTTAGGTTTAGCTAACGATTACATGTTGTTTTCAAAAGACCTGGGTTCGAATCCCGCTGGAAACTTTTTATTTATTAATCGAAAACTTATAAATTTTATTTTTTAAATTCATTAATATTATTATATTTATGTTAAAATGCTTTTTGCCATCTTAGCAATTGCTACTAAGCTATTATATGCATGAATTATGCAGTTGGCCACAACAAACTTCTTTGCCGATTTGCCACGCCCCAGTGGGCGTAGACGCATAATTTTTTGCCAGTTCTTAGAAAGGGCTGACGCTAACATGACTGCAAAATTTGGTTGCCACGCCCCCAAAGCGGCTGAAAAATTATTTTTGGGTCATCAATAGAGGAGGACATTAGTAACTGAACCATCAACTGTAGGAGATATAAACTTTTGCGGTTTGCCACGCCCCCTGTGGGCGTAGATATATATACCATAGCTTATTAGTCTTGGGTTGTCAACCCGAGTATATATGCAAAATTTCAAGTCTCTAGCGTCAATAGTGTTCAAAATATAGCACAATTTGAAAAATCACTATATATTCAGGTCCGATTTGCCACGCCCCCAATGGGCGTAGACATAAAACTTTTTGATCGATCTTCTTAGAATCATAACATTAACTCACATGCAAAATTTCAGCGTTCTAGCTTTAACGGTGTAGAAGATACGTATTTCCCGATTTGCCACGCCCCCAATGGGCGTAGATATATCCGCCATAGCTTTTTGAACTTGGGTTGTCACCCCGAGTATACATTTCAAATTGCAACTCTCTAGCTCATCATCTAGTATGATAACTTGACTATGGGCGGAAGAGTTTTCCGATTTGCCACGCCCCTAGTGGGCGGATCGGGAAAATTTTTACACTTTATAATTCGGGAACATATATGAGTATATGTTTAAAATTTCAAGCGCCGAAAAATATTGCGTTCATACGGACAGACGGACAGAAAATTCGTTTACATTTTTTAGATTTTTTGGGTATAACTTCTACACCGTTTTAGCTTGAGACTTCAACTTTATATATTTAGATAGATATTATGAATACGCAGATTATGTAATTTTCAGATTTTGGATGCCACGCCCCCTTCGCCCTCAATTTGAAAAAAACGGATTTCAAATACTAGAGACTTGCAATTTGGCACATAAATAGATTTAGATACTCTTAATCTATTCTGAAAATTTCATGAAGATCGTCTATCTAGAAATGGAGTTATAAGCGTCCACCCACACCCAGCCAGGAGAAGGGAGAAGAGAGCGGGGAGTAGACGAGAGAGGACGTAAGCACGATGTAATAGAGAAACGCGACAGTCCTTTTGTTTGCCATCGAGAAATGTTACCGTTGTACTAGTAGAGTTCCGCCACTATTTACAGAGCGGGGGACGGTGCAGGATGAAGCTTGGAGGTGGTTCAGAGATGGCTACGGTCACCACTCGAGGTTTTTGTCGATGTTAAGCCGCTCCACAAGCCCTTAAGTGGGACCACTGTCTTGTTAGGATCCCGTTCGTTTTTGTTGCCCTTTAGCTCTTTCTTTCCGCCTTTTCGTCCCCCACGCGCCCCCCGTCTGTTTTTTTATTTTGTTCTCCCCCATGTACCCCCCCACCCACCGTGACTACCCCTCCCTCGCACTGCCACGCCTCTTCCATGGTTTCGCTTAACACCTCTCTCTATTTCATGACTTTCGCAGCCTTCTTTAGTTCCCAGAGATACCTCCCCCCCCCCTCATCGTCCCTCCTCTTTTCATTTTTTTTCTCCTTTTATCCACATTTCCCCCCTCTTGTGTTATTAGGCCCCCCCCGTCTTTTGCTTTTTCCCCCTCTCCCCCCCCTTTTGGTTTCCCTCTTTTTTTTGCCCACCACTTCCTCCCCGTTTTTTCCCGAGCACTGCTTTTCCTTCTGCCCAACGGGTGAGTAGGTTCTCCTGCGCGCAGGATGCCTCAGGGCAGGGTTAATGTACTACAGGACCTTTGTTCTCCCCCTTTTCACGTTCAGGACGAGTTTGTACGTCGACGAGCATTTTTTTTTTTTATCTTCCACCGAGCCATGATTTTTTCCCGAAGTGATTCAGATGTTTTTATTTTTCCCTTTTTCCCCCCTAGCTCTCACTCTTACTGTTTTTATTCCATGATTGTCTTCTATTTACGATCGCTTTGTTTCTGCCCCCCTTTTCCCTATTCCCCTTCTTTTTCCTCTTTTTCCCTTTCCTTTTCCTTTCCCTTGAGTTTCCCTCTTCCCGCCGCCCCCCCCCACGATTCTGATTACCCTTTCTTTCGCGCTTCCCTTCCTTGCGATCGCTTTTCACGCGCTTCCTTCCCGCGCAGCTCCCTCCCGCTCCGCTCTATTTCTCCCTTCATGTTTCCTTTTCTACTTTCTTATAATGCGTTTGTAGTCGAATACCATTTCCCCCCTTTTTTCTTTTTTTGTCCGCTCTTCTTTCTCTTCCCCTTTCATCCTTTTCCCCCCTCGCTCTTATTTCCCCCCGTCGCCCCTTTTTTTCCCCCTTTAATAGCCGGCGCTTCCGCTTGTTATTTATCCTCGCGCTTGGATTTCGCGATTTTCCCCTTTTTCTCTACCCCTCCCCTGCAGTGTTTCCTTCCCCGACCCACTTCTTTTACCCCCCCTGCAAGCCCCGCGCTTATTTCGTCCCTTCCCAGCCGATTCGCCGTCTCTTCCGAGCGTTTGATACCTCCGCGCGCCGCCTTATACTTTTTCCCGGTTACGCGCGACGCTCTCGACCCGCCTCTTTCGCTTTCTCTTTTCTCGCTATAAGCGCCCGCTTTTTTTTCCTTTCGCGCTTAGTACACTTGCTGTAAGTTGCGGCGCTCTATAAGTGCGTTACGTTATAAGAACTGCCCGCTTTACGCAAGCACTTCGCGCGATTCCGCCGAGCTTTTCACAGGCGATTCTTATTTCCGGATCCCATGCTTGCCCCCCCCCCCCTTGCGCCTTTTTATACGCGCCGCTTTCCTTTATTTCCCCTCTTCGGACGGCTCTCCTCCCTTATTTTCGCGATTATTTTATAACCTTTTCCTTCCGATGCGCAGCGATTTCCGCCTCTCGCTTTATACCCTTTTCGCGCTTAACGCTTTTTTTTCTTCTACGGCCAGATTTCTTAATTTCGCTGATTTTATAGCATTATAATGCGCCGCTTTACGTAGAGCGCGGGCCACAGTGACGATTCCTTCTTCGCTTTTTATAATCCCCCCTCTCATGCGCTTAAGATTCTTCGATTTTAGCGCGCGAAATTATAATTCGCTTAGAAGATTTTTTTTTTTTTATAGAGATTATAGATTAGAGATTCAAGAGATTAAAGAGGTATCAGAGCATGTATAAGACGATTATTAAAGCATTTAGACGGATTAGAGAGCTTGATTTAGAGCCATTTTTGAGAGATTATAATCGAGGAGAGATATAGATTATCTATTTTATAGTATATTATAGATTTTATTTTTTAAAGAGAATTATAGATGGAGAGATTCTTATAAATAGAGAGTAAGATTTAATAGAGATTATAAGTCTTATCCCGTTTTCCACACCGTTGTAGACTCCCCTTTTTCGCGATTATCGAAGGTGAGCGACGGCGGCTCCCGCGCTTATAAGGCGCTCGTCCCGCGCTTATTTTTTTCTCCCTTATTAAGTGAGTAATTTAAGAAGAAGAAGAAGAGTATCACTTTGGAGAAGAGTAGGTTGTAAAGAGTATTAACTTTTTTGCAGGTTCAGGGGATTGGGGATATGATTAGTCTCGACTAGAGCCTTCTTACTTGTTTTATGCTGATCAAGAATATATATACTTTATGGGGTCTGCGACGTCTCCTTCTGCCTGTTACATACATTTTCACAAAACCAATATACCCTGAATTCCCATTTTCAATGGGCTCAGGGTATAAAAACATCATTTAAAATGCTAGAGCCGTAATTTGTATACTATATAATATTTATAAATATATATATGTATATATGTGTATATATATATATATATATATATATATATATATATATATATATATATATATTTATAATATATGTATATAATATATTTCATGAAGATCGTCCATCTAGATATGGAGTTATAAGCGTCCAAAGTTCAGCCCAACCCATCCCCAAGCCACGGCTCATACGTTCGTAAAGAAGAAGAGTATTGGTTTTTTTGCAGGGTTCAGAGTATCTCATAGTCCAGCCGTCGCGACTACGGCCTTGTTATATTTATCGACTTTGATTTGTTTTGCTGTTTCAATTTGCCTTTTGCCAAGGGCATCTTGAGGTAATTTTTAGCTGCTACACACATCATTTTCTTATATTCATAAATATTTATGTATGTGTATATTCAGCTATATTGTCTAAGTTCTTCCACCTGTAACATACATAAATCGCATACCATGTACGCAGCTCTTTATTATTTGCTTTTGCCAGTTGACTGGGAATTGTTGATTGATTGATCTGTCACTGTCTCTTTTCTTCATGGACACAGTTTTGTTGAATTATTTCCTTGCTTTAAACCAGTAATTAATAAAGGGGTATGCTACATTTATGCAAAGATTTCTAAAGATAATAAATAAAATAATAACAAGTAAGAAGGCTCTAGTCGAGACTGCTCGACTACGAAATCCCCTGAACCCTGCAAAAAAGTGATACTCTTCTTCTTTACGCACTTATGAGCGCGCGCTCTGCTAACTGCGCAGTTGCTGCTTTGTCTTGGGGGTGGGTTGGGCTGAACTTTGGACGCTTATAACTCCATTTCTAACTGGATGATCTTCATGCAATTTTCAGAGTAGATCAAGAGTATCCAAATCTACATATGTGCCAAATTGCAAATCTCTAGTATTTGAAATGAGTTTTTTCCAAATTGGGGGCGAAGGGGGCGTGGCATACAAAATCTAAATATATAAAGTTGAAGTCTCTAGCTAAAACGGTGTAGAAGTTATACCCAAAAAACCTAAACAATGTAAACGAATTTTCGATTTTTTATCGATAATTTGGAAACGGGATGAGTTATCGAAAAACAAAATAAACTCGTACTGCGTAGCTAACATACGAGTGTTCATGTGAAATTTCTCTAGCTTTTGACGGACAGACAGACAGGGCTAGATCAACTTATTTTTTTATTTTATTTCCATTTTCAATGGGTTCAGGGTATGATAATACTAATAAAATAATAAATAAGATCATTGCTTTTCATCATCTGCTTGCAGGATAGTAGTAAGTAAATAATTCTGTCTCTAGTTACTCTACATGCGTTTATAAAGTCAGAAGTATCCCGCTGTACAGTTGTCAAAGCTTCTTGTTGGATGTTTGTTCGTTTTTATAGATATCGCTATTACACGATTGTTGCTCCATTTCATAAAGAGAATGGGTGTGTGTGGATGTGTGTATGTATATGTTGAATAGCGCTTGTTTTCCTGCTGCATGCATTGGGGCATGAAATTTCTGTAACCCTTGTTTGTGTGCCTTGCTTAGTTGAATAACTGACTGCCTGCCCTTGTCAAAAATATCGCTATGTATATATATATATAGATATATATAATATATAAGCGAGCGTTGATGTGTGTGGCTCTCTCAATTGTCTTTTTCCCGAAAGCTATTTGGCATTTGCCAAATGGCCAAGGCTGGCAGTCAACCAGTCAGCCAAAAACAAAACGACCAACTAGCGAAAGAAACTTTAACATACACATATAGCTGGCGACTGCGAGTGTTTGTGTCTGTGTGTGTACTTGGGTGTTTGTGGACTATATACCAGTCAATGGCGACATAGAATTTCCAGCGCGACGCGGACTGAATGTTGCTAAAGAAAACAAAGCTTGGCAGCTTAAGCTTTAAATGTTGCCAGCAAGACCTAGAAATATCTCGTAATAGGTATGCACTTTAGGTATACTTTAGACGCTTATAACTCCATTCCTAAAAGGATAATCTTCATGAAATATAACATATTAATATATTTTAGAATATATTAATGGCATCCAAATGGGTGTATTAGCCAAATTTCAAGTCTCTAGTATTTGAAATGCGTTTTTACACCCTGAACCCATTGAAAATGGGAATTCAGGGTATAATGGTTTTGTGAAAATGTATGTAACAGGCAGAAGGAACGTCGCAGACCGCACAAAGTATATACATATGTATATTCTTGATCAGCTGAAAAAAATAAGTTGAACGTATGAACGTCGAGATTTCGGAAACCACAAAAGCCAGAGAGCTGAAATGAACACTAGTATGTTAGTTACGCAGTACGAGTTTGTTTTCTCGATAACTCATCCTTACTCATTTTCATTCTTTTACATTTTTTAGGTTTTTTGGGCATAACCTCTACACTGTTTTAGCTAGAGACTTGTTTATTTAGATAGATATTATGGATACGCAGATAATGAGATTTCCAGATTTTGGATGCCACGCCGCCTTCGCCCCCAATTTGAAAAAAAAAACGCCTTTAAAATACTAGAGAATTGCAATTTGGCACATAGATAGATTTAGATACTCTTAATCTACTCTGAAAATTTCATGAAGATCGTTCATCTAGAAAGAGTTATAGGCGTCCAATGTTCAGCCCAACCCACCACCAAGCCACGGCAGCAACTGCGCAGTTAGCAGATAAGTGCGTAAAGAAGAAGAGTATTACTTTTTTTGCAGGGTTCAGGGTATCTCGTAGTCGAGCCGTCTCGACTAAAGCCTTCTTACTTGTTTATGCTGAAGCCCTGCGCTTTCTCTCCTTCTGTTATTCCTCTTTTCTCCACAAATTTGTGTTTAATTGTGACATTCTTTCGTTCGCTGTTTCACTATATATATATATATTTATCAAAACATTTTCACAGACACATTATACACTGCCTTCCCATTTCTTTGTGCGAACCCTCTGTCTATTTGCCAATAGTTCTTAAGCTGTCAGTTCAAATCCCTTTTTAAATTGGACTATGTTTTGGGTTTTCTTAGATTTGAGTTGAACAAGCTGTCAGTCAGATACAACCAATTAATTGAATAACTCTTTCTGTTAACCAGATTCTCTCTGTGTATCCCACACGGAACAGCAGGTCTTATTATCATAGTTAAATTAAGTGAGATTTTGTGCTATAGTCAAGGTTCCAGTTTCTAATGGTGATGACAATACCGACAAAGTGTTCAAGGTCAATCCACATTTGGTTACAGCCTAAGGTCTACTGTTTTTTGCGTCAAATTCAATAGTTTTCAATTTTTGAGGAAAATGCCCGTTAGCTAATATTATGTTAACTGATTCGGCCTTGGTGTGCAGAGCTTAAGTGCTTTGTGGTTTGTTGTTAAATCTGTAGAAAAAGCTTATCTTTTATCAAGGAAACTGTCAGTCAAGCCAGTCAAACACACACAGAGTTCGGAATGCAAGCCATGAATGTGAGGGTGCCTGAAAAGGGAATGTTAACGCCACGGCGTATGTTTCAAATTTGAGTATAAGTTTGATGTAGCTAACATTTGAAATACAAGTGACTATGACAGACGATTCGGAGCAGGGTCAGATGCAGCTTTAGTTGAGTCTCGAGAGTTAATCTGTCATGAGGAGAGGAAGTTTACAAATGATATACATACATCCTGTCAACTGTTTAAGTAAGATGACTATACTGTCTCAGCAAACAAGTAAAACTGCTTATTTTAATGCGTAAAATCGAAAATTGAAACAAACTTAACGGCAATAACCCCCGCAATTAGCAATTATAAATAAAACACTATCACATAAACGCACATTAAAATCTGATAGAGCCCTTCAGAGAAAGAAGGGCAAAGAAGGTTAAGCGAGCGTAAGATGTGTATTACATGTGCTTGTATTTGCATGTGAGAGTGTATGTGTACGGGTGTCAAGCAGACAACGAATTATTTCCGTAGCTAGCAAATCAAAAAGGTATGGTAGTTTATGTGACAAAGGCAAGTGTACATTCATAATATATGTATATGTATGTACATATATATATAATGAGTACGTATTTATAAATATAATGTTACGCCAGACAGCGTACAGAGCATAAAGTAATAGTACAAATAATAAAAATAAAGTGTAGCATTAGAGTCGAAAATAACAGAAACATGAACGGGAACACAAAGCACGATAACAACTACCAGCAGCAACAACAACCACAACGATGCTTCGCGCATACAAATGTTAGTCGTAGCCAACGCTGACTGCGGTAGTTATAGAAAGTAGAGAGCATTATGCTTGCAACTTCAACACGCTGCAAACTGCTGTATTAGCCCGTTGCGTCCATTGACATTCCAATTTAAATACAGCGAAACAGCAGCAGAGACAACAACAGCGGAATCAGCTATTTACTCACACCATGGAGGACATTAGCGGAGCAACTTCGGCAACAAAAAAGAGTACCCTGTCAGTGGATCGTGCCGCATTTCTCCTGCTGCGCGTGAAAAAGGCGTTCAAGAAGAAGAGGCAGCAACGAAAGGACCGTCAGTAAGTTAAAACCGTCGTTTACCACGCTCTTCATCACAGTCCATCTTCCCACGCACCCTTTATATTTTAAGTTGAAGTTTTCGAATTGGTTTTTTACCCTGAGCCCATTGAAAATGGGAAGAAGGGCTTAGGGGATTTCGTAGTCGATCAGTCTCGACTACAGCTTTCTTACTTGTTTTTTTTTTTTGCCATATGACTGCTCTCACTCTCATGCTCACTACACTAACACATTGAAAATGGGAATTCAGGGTATAATGGTTTTGTGAAATGTATGTAACAGGCAGAAGGAGACGTCGCAGACCCTATAAAGTATATATATTCTTGATCAGCATAAAAAAATAAGTTGATTGAGCCCTGTCCGTCTGTCCGTCCGTCCGTCCGTCCGTCCGTCCGTCCGTCCGTATGAACGTCGAGATTTCGGAAACTACAAAAGCTAGAGAGCTGAAATTTCACATGAACACTCGTATGTTACCTACGCAATACGAGTTTATTTTGTTTTTTCGATAACTCGTCCCATTTCCAAATTATCGATAAAAAATCGAAAATTCGTTTCCGTTTTTTAGGTTTTTTGGGTATAACTTCTACACCGTTTTAGCTAGAGACTTCAACTTTATAAATTTAGATAGATATTATGGATACGCAGATTTTGTAGTTTTCAGATTTTGGATGCCACGCCCCCTCCGCCCCCAATTTGAAAAAAACGCATTTCAAATACTAGAGACTTGCAATTTGGCACATAGATAGATTTATATACTCTTAATCTACTCTATCATGAAGATCGTTCATCTAGAAATGGAGTTATTAGCGTCCAAAGTTCACCCCAACCCACCCCCAAGCCACGGCAGCAACTGCGCAGTTAGCAGAGCGCGCGCTTATAAGTGCGTAAAGAAGAAGAGTATCACTTTTTTGCAGGGTTCAGGGGATCTCGTAGTCGAGCCGTCTCGACTAGAGCCTTCTTACTTGTTATACCCTGAGCCCATTGAAAATGGGAAATCAGGGTATAATGGTTTTGTTAAATGTATGTAACAGGCAGAAGGAGGCGTGGCAGACCCCATAAAGTATATATATTCTTGATCACGGTGACGAGAAAAGTTGATGTAGCCATGGCCGTCTGTCCGTCTGTCCGTATGTTTGAACGCGTCGATTTCCGAAGATACAAAAGCTCATTCTTTTTGTGTTAGGTTTGTATATTGCACGCGAAGTACGAGTTTGTTTCAGAAATTCGATAACTTGTATATTTACAAAGTTATCGATAAACGAAATTATCGGGAACCAGTTATAAAATTCTAGCTAATTCATCTTTAGAGTTACAGTCTCCGAGTCTTCTGCATATATATAGATACTGTCTCCGATTCCCCCCACACCCCCAAATGTGTAAAAAATGCATTTCAAATACTAGAGACATGCAATTTGGTTTAGCATATAGATATGAATATCATATTCATAATCTGAAGGGATCAAAACGATTGTGCGTCTGGAAACAGAATTATAAATCAATAAAGTTTTTGCAGCAAAACCCATGTTGGGCAGCAACAAAGGCAACCAGACAGCAAGCCGCCTGCAATGCTTACTCACATACAGGCGTACAAGCATAGATCAGCGTGTGTGTGTATGCTCGTGTGTTTGCATGTATAGTTTGTTACGCGTGGAGAATCGAAACGAAGCATTCTTGGAATATGATGCGTTCGAAGAAGGGCTCAGGGGATTTCGTAGTCGTGCAGTCTCGACTGGCTAGTATTTTCCTTCTTTACTCCCGCCGACAACCCCCCATCTCTTTTTCTCCCCCTCTTTAGCCTCCTTCAGCTCTCTAGCTTTTGTAGTTTCCGAAATCTCGACGTTCATACGGACGGACCGGACGGGAGTATACGGGACGGGCTACTCAATGCTATACGTTTCATTATCTATGTAGTGCATGGATCTGAAAGCATTGTGCTACGATGTCGGGAGGGCGCGAGCAAAATATGCTGCGACAGTGTGATATCCTATCTGCTGACCAGTCACCCATAAGCGCAGTTGTCCTATGATTTAGGCGCACGCTTGACATTAGGCATCACACTTGACTTCATGTCAATTATTCAGGTGTGTATGCTTAGGGCGCTATTACACTATGTATCTTATTGCTAGTTGTCACTGCATTCGGAACCTCCTCTCCTAATCCGTGCCATAATTTGACAGGGGATGCTCTCCCGCAGGACACTTTAACGTAAACCCCGCCTGCACTTCAGTATCTATCTCTTTTCCCTCCCTTATTCCCCCCCAGTATGTCATACATTGGCCCCACGCCACACAGTACCCAGACAAATGCAGGCGAGTGCATGTGCTCGGGCAAGGTTTTGACTCTGAATTATATAGATTTGTATGTGTTAGACTACTGTGGTGGCTAACTTGCGTCCACCACACACAATCCGCAGTTTCCGCAGCTCGCACTTAAACACATACGCCGCATTTAGTTCGGTAGCCCGTAAAGTTTCCGCACCGCAGTTCGATTAGGTACGGTTAGAAGAGAACCTACAGCCCATTCTGCTAGAGCTGCGCAGTAATTCTGTCTCTCAGGATGTCTACCAGATTGTACTCGCTGCTCACACCGTCTAGATGTAACACTCACCCCCTCTAGCCCCCCCCTACAGTGGGTGTGCAAATTGCAATGCTACAACCAGGGAAACCAACAGCTACCAGGAGGTTATGCCTGATATCACATACCCTAGTCCTTCACCTCATCAGACCCTGCTTGAGGATCTCCCCGCCTGCAGTCAAGTAGTGTGTATTGTCATAGTGTCATAGTAAAAGTATGAAGATCGCACAAGATACAGTCATACGTTTTAGACTATTACACTACCCCCTTAACTATGTTGACACAGAATACCCTATATTCCTCATGCATTTTTACAGATTGTTATAGTCAGAGTTCACCACAGAGGTTTCAACACTGCAACATTTGCCAAGTCAAATACTGCCTTGCGTGTAGTGAACCGCGTTATGCGTCTGCCTGGACGCGCGGATTTTGCATTCTGCACAACACACAGTAAAACGTGCATTACCTGACAGTATATGATATTATTCAATCGTTAAAAAAAAATTGTATGCAAATTGTTCGCTTTAAATATGTCCAACTCTGTGATTTTTAGGGTTACAATACGTAGTATCTTTTTGTCTCGAAGACCAGTTATATGTTTCTAGGAGACGTATACTGAGAAAAATCCATTTGTACCACTAGCAAGCAGAGTGGACCGCATGAACACGTGTTAATTTTCAGAGCAAAACCAAGCAGAAGATAAAACTTTCAACGCCAAAGTCACTTTCAAGTCGTTCGCGTGTTCTTCCTATAATTAAATATTAATAAGTCATCAATGGATTTTGAAGTTAAAGGTGTTTATTTAATTTTCGTAAACAATAAAAAATTTTCTTGTGTTTCTGTCTTTTTAAAATAAATATTTTATGTAACCCTTGTTTTTTTTTCCTTTTTTGCGCAAGATTCTGATGTTTACTTAGAGTTTTAGTTGTATTCCCCCACGATTCCCCAGTCGACTTTATATTTTTTTAATTAATCAAAGTCTTAACTTAATAAATTTGTTTAAGTCAGCTGCGGAAACTTGCGGATGTGTGTGTGATAATAAGTAGTCTAACACATCTTCTTATCTTTCAAGGTCAAAATTGCCCAGCAGAGCCACTGCATTTGTCTTGTGTACTGTGTGTTTGTTTCGTCTCTACTTGTGGTGAATAATTTATGTAAAGAGACTATTAATATTTATGCATTTTTGTTTTTAACTTTAAATTTGATAGGCAACATATGTGTGTTCGAACGCCTACATATTTTTATACCCAGAACCCATTGAAAATGGGAATTCAGGGTATAATGGTTTTGTGAAATGCATGTATCAGGCAGAAGGAGACGTCGCAGACCCTATAAAGTATATATATTCTTGATCAGCATAAAAAAAATAAGTTGATTGAGCCCTGTCCGTCTGTCCGTCCGTCCGTATGAACGTCGAGATTTCGGAAACTACAAAAGCTAGAGAGCTGAAATTTCACATGAACACTCGTATGTTACCTACGCAATACGAGTTTATTTTGTTTTTTCGGTAACTCGTCCCATTTCCAAATTATCGATAAAAAATCGAAAATTCGTTTCCGTTTTTTAGGTTTTTTTGGTATAGCTTCTACACCGTTTTAGCTAGAGACTTCAACTTTATAAATTTAGATAGATATTATGGATACGCAGATTTTGTAGTTTTTAGATTTTGGATGCCACGCCCCCTCCGCCCCCAATTTGAAAAAAAAACGCATTTCAAATACTAGAGACTTGCAATTTGGCAAATAGATAGATTTATATACTCTTGATCTTTTTCATCGATAATTTGGAAATGGAACGAGTTACCGAAAAAACAAAATAAACTCGTATTGCGTAGGTAACATACGAGTGTTCATGTGAAATTTCAGCTCTCTAGCTTTTGTAGTTTCCGAAATCTCGACGTTCATACGGACATACGGACGGACGGACGGACGGACGGACAGACGGACAGGGCTAGATCAACTTATTTTTTTATGCTGATCAAGAATATATATACTTTATAGGGTCTGCGACGTCTCCTTGTGCCTGTTACATACATTTTCACAAAACCATTATACCCTGAATTCCCATTTTCAATGGGTTCAGGGTATAACAATTTCATGAAGATCGTCCATCTAGAAATGGAGTTATTAGCGTCCAAAGTTCAGCCCAACCCACCCCCAAGCCACGGCAGCAACTGCGCAGTCAGAAGAAGAGTATCACTTTTTTTCAGGGTTCAGGTTAATTTATGGTGCTCCAAAAATGGCACAAACACTGAAAAAGTACGAGCAATTATTCCTGCTGTACAGCAAAATATTGAAAATAACTTAGTAAACTTATTGGCTACATATGCAAACAAAATTGTTTTATTTTGGATGCGTTACGATCGTAAGAAGTCTTCCGTAAATGTCACGAATAATAACACATACGGACATACTAAACTACCTTCTTCTACGGTCCGACCGATATATTACTGGGCAGAGAAACATTGAAAGTAAAGACAATTCAGAGTTATTAGATTATATAGTTCATAGTTTATCTGAGGAGAGTTTGTAAAATTTTGTATTATTATTTAATTATTATTGTAATTACAACTCATGTAAATATTTTTCAGTATATAAATAGCTTCTAAATAAATTATATAGTTCATAGTTTATCTGAGGAGAGTTTGTAAAATTTTGTATTATTATTTAATTATTATTGTAATTACAACTCATGTAAATATTTTTCAGTATATAAATAGCTTCTAAATGGTTATTGTTTTTTTATTTATTACATTTTAACAATTGGAATTTATTGATTGGCGTATTTTTGCAACTACAAATAGTATTTAAGAGGCTCGGTAAAACTTTCAGCACTCTACTGGTCTTATAAGTATTTTTGGCCGCGCTTCCATACAAGCGGAACCACTGTGAACTGGTAGATACATATGTATATACTGATTCAATGAAAGTTATGTATACATACATACATATAAGACAGTTAAGCATAGATATGGTTAAGGTTACATATACGTCTAAGACTGAGCATTAACGACAATCCATAATACAACCAATATATAAAGTGAGATGCCCCCAGTTGTAATAAATATGCCGAAAATGTGAGCTGAAAAGTATGCTTTGGATTTTTACATATTAGATATTGTCTTTGAAGAACGCAAGACACGAAGGCACGCTGCATGCATGCCTAATTGTTTTCCTTTATTTCACTTCATTTATTTTATTTCATTTCGACAAGCTTATCATTTTCAATTTTCATTAAATAATATATGAGCGCAGTGAAACATACACACAACTCATATATAATGCCACAGTATTATATTTCCAAATGTTGATCCACAGATTGTAAAAGCCACAGTGATAGCGCTAGTAGTCATCGTTGGTCTGTGCTCACTGGTGGTGGCAGCCACAACAACAACAATGCCAATTTCAACAATAACAATAACAACACGCTAATGGTAAAGTCACTGAATTTACCAAAAGATGATTGCAGTCTGATTTATCGCCGGAAATCGTCGGGCAGTTCGCCACATGCTCAAGCCGCACATGCGGCTATACAACAGCATGTGGCACAGCATTATTTGCACCTCTATCAGCAGCATGGTCCCGATAGTTCGACTTATCACTTATCCGATGATTTTGAATGCCATGCTGATGGTTCGCTTCTGCTTAGGTGAGTTAAAACTAAAATTAAATACAAAGTCATGTTTTATAAGCTACAGAATCATCGTAGCATGGGATCGTTATCTACCTAGTGGTTGAGAAGGTGTATCGAAGAGATCTATTCTTATCTTGAGAATCCGTATTTTTTTATTATTAGTATTTTTATACCCTGAACCCATTGAAAATGGGAATTCACAAAAATTCTGTAGTTTTCAGATTTTGGATGTCACGCTCCCTTCGCCCCCAAATTTGAGAAAACGCATTTTAAATACTAGAGACTTGTAATTTGACAAATATACACATTTGAATACTATTAATATATTGCGAAAGTTTAATGAAAATCGTTCATCTAGAAATTAAATTATAAGACTTCAAAGTATAACCCAACCACCCGCAAGCCACGGTAGCAACTTAGCACGGTAGCGCTTAGCAGTGCGCGTGCTTAAGCGCGCGTAAAGAAGAAGAATATTCTATGCAGGGTTCAGGGGATCTCGCAGTCGAGCCGTCTCGACTAAAGCCTTCTTACTTGTTCCCGGTGTACCTACGTGACACATGAACTTTAGCTGTGTGCTGTAATCACTTCAGTTGACTATTTACCACAGGATACCCTCACCGCATGCCGCGGCCCCATTACGCGGCTATCCGTGTCGGCCGGGTGGAAAGAAACGTGCCACAGCATGCTCGGAGGCAACAACACCAATGGCTAGGGAGCACCATCATCTGCACGATTTTACCACGGCCGAGAGCTGCAGCTCCAGTGCGCATACGACCTTCTCACGGTTGGCCAAATTCCTACATCAATCAAGATCCACTCTGTTACCACAGCCGCCTATGTTGCACGGAGAATATTTCGGTATTGAAGCGGGTCCAGGGCCAAAAAAGAGCAACAGCAAATTTGTATTGGACCTTAGTGAGGATGCGCC
The DNA here is from genome assembly GCA_030914385.1 of Drosophila antonietae. Taxonomy (NCBI): domain Eukaryota; kingdom Metazoa; phylum Arthropoda; class Insecta; order Diptera; family Drosophilidae; genus Drosophila; species Drosophila antonietae. The sequence continues at coordinate 68,542 of JAUESO010000609.1, read as the reverse complement.
GCGTCGTTTGTCGTGGGAAAGGTGCGTATGGAATTTATGTGGCACTGGCAACATACCTGTGGAACGATATCTGTCCATCCAGCTGTTGGCCATCATGTCTGTTTTAGTTTTTCATTTCAGCCGGGGTGAGCGCGGGTGGCAGCTGCAACTTGCACATGTGTGTCCACTCAATTGCTGGATGCGAGTACATGAGATTTGATACGCCGGCATCCTATGACGCGATATACTCGAGTGCCCCGCATTTATCTTCATTTAGTTTTTATAATTCCTCCTGTGCAACTAATGAAGACTCATTCCCTAGCTTTCCCAACCTGAACATCAACTTAACTACGCTTCATGTTGTAGTTTAGTTACATAGGGCAAGGACTTCGTATATATAATGCTAGTTCGACTAAGTGTCTATTCGGAAAAAAGTAAATGTAGTTAATTAAGATTAAAATTCATTAGAAGCGAATATTTACAAATAAGGCTGTAAATGTTAAACATGTAATGAATTTTTGATTTCTTATCGATAATTTGGAAATGGGATGAGTTATCGAAAAAAATAAACTCGTCCTGCGTAACTTTCATACGAGTATTCATGTGAAATTTTAGCACTCTAGCTTTTGTAGTTTCCTAAATCTCAACGTTCATACGGACGGACGGATGGACAGGCGGACAGGACTATATCAACTTTTTTTTGTGCTGATCAAGAATATATATACTTTGTGGGGTCTGCGACGTCTCCTTCTGCCTTTTATATACCTTTTCAATGGGTTCAGATACAAAATCAAATACAATTTCATAAAAACCGAAGAATAGAATTAACAAGTTTATCTGATGAAGATAGTCTTTCTTAAATTGAGTAGCATGTAATTTTTTTCCAAATACATAGTTATCGTACCAAAAAGCCAGAAGAAGCTTGGACAGGTACTGTAGCTGCGGCAGAGACAGAACTTTAAAAATAAATACAGCGTCTGTAGTATGTTAATCATAAAGCGAATGGTAACTAGGCCAGGCCACTGACCGCGAAATATTGCATGACCTGATCAAATTGTATCTAAAACACCGTGTTCTGAAGTAATTGCAATAGTTTACAACTTGCTAGAGCAACAATTATTCGTCCCTCTCTTTGACAGTTACCCCAATCTCCCTCTATTACAGGCGCAAGGACAGCAGTGCGTTGCAACGCTCGGCCAGCATAGATTCGTTTGCGGAAATTGTGTTTAGCGACCTTCCACGCCCATCGCTGGATGTATCACGCAGTGTGGTAGCCCCCCGAACACCCTTTAGTAAGCGCCCATCGGCAAGCAGCCTGTATTCAACATGCAGCAGCATTGCGGCCGTTACAGTCGCCTCCGCGCAGGTGAATACCCAGCTGAATGTTAATTTTGGAGATGGAACGGCATATTCGCATCAGCATCAACTTCAACAGCATCCAGGTAACTGCAGCAGCAGAAGCAGCAGCACCGCCAACAGTCGACGCGAGAGCATGTTGAGTCCCTCGTCAACGCGACGCAACAAGCAGACCCGCATTATAAATGGTAAGTGCAGGAGCTGGAGGAAAGTGTAAATAGAGCGAGCACAGCTAGAGGGCAATAATTGCTGGATACCAAGCAAAACCACCAGCACTTTAAGTGATTATAAATCATCTTATATACTATATTAATACAATATAATATAGATATTAATTTAATACAATTTCGGTTTTTGTCAGATTTTGGATTCCGGTCCGCACTTCGCCGCACCACCCCCAAATGTGGAAAAAATGCATTTCAAATACTAGGGACATGCAGTTTGGTTTAGCATATATACATATATGAATATCATAAATATAATCTGAAGATATTAATACGATTGTCCATCTAGAAACAGAATTATTAATCATCAAAGTTTTCTCATCAAAACCCATGCGACGCAGCAGCAAGACGCTTGCAATGCTTACACACATGCATACACACATACATGCCTACAAGCGTAGATCAGCGTCTATGTGTGCGCGTGGTTTTGCATGTACAGTTTCTTATGCGGCAGAAACGAATCGAATAATTCTTGGAATATTATTCGTTCGAAGAAGGGCTCAGGGGATTTCGTAGTCGAGCAGTCTCGACTACAATTTAATTTTTTTTTTTCGGTTTTTGTCAGATTTTGGATTCCGGTCCCCACCTCGCCCCACCACCCTCAAATGTGTAAAAAATGCATTTAAAATACTAGAGAAATGCAGTTTGGTTTAGCATATATGTAGATATGAATATCATAATCATAATCTGAAGATATCAATACGATTGTCCATCTAGAAACAGAGTTATTAATCATCAAAGTTTTCTCATCAAAACCCATGTGCCGCGGCAACTAAGGCAGCGAGACAGCAAGCCGCCTGCATTGCTCACACACATACATGCTTACAAGCATGTATAGTTTCTTAGGCGTGCAGAAACGAATCGAATAATTCTTGGAATATTATTCGTTCGAAGAAGGGCTCAGGGGATTTCGTAGTCGAGCAGTCTCGACTAAAGCTTTCTTACTTGTTTTTTTTTTCATGATTCAGGGTATCTCGTAGTCGAGCTGTCTCGACTAGAGCCTTCATATTTGTTTTAAATTAAATGTCTGATAGTGTTGGTAGTTAATTTGCCTTTCAGTTTTTCTCATAGTGTACAATAGTTTATACATATTTATAAAGCCTTATCACTGCTTACAAGCTTTTATTTTAATTTATTTTATTTTTAAGCCTAGTCCGCTTGGTTTCCAAAGGTTTGCTCTGCACCTATCGGAGAAAAAATATAAAAAGCTTAAGACAGACGATCGTCAGCATTTTTTATTCGCTGCATAATGCTACGAAATTGCAACTTCGACATCAACGGCAGGTGAGAGCGTCTACTGAGCAATGAAAGAGAAGCGCTCTGTTGCCTAAAACGTTTACGCTCTGGCACGATCGCTGTCGATGTCGCTGCAACTTCGACTTCAGTTGACTAACGACTTCTGTTAGGAGAGCAACGAGAGATACGTGTCTATGGAACGAAATTACAATAACAACAAATAAGAATAAAATCTATTGGAAATTTCGAATTGTGTTCAACATAATCTGCATTTTAGTGTGATCTGTAAAATATTTTTAGATATGAAGTGGGCCGTTGCTTAACAAAAGGTTTAGCTAAATAAAAAGTCACATGAAAATAAAAAAGAAATTATTACAAAAAAAAAAAAAAAAAACCCGACGCGTATTCGTTTCTGCTTCGTTGTGTTTGTGTGAGTATATCAAACTACCTGTTTGTAGACGCGAATGTGTGAGTGTTTGTGTGGTTAGAGGCAGTTGGGGAGAGAGAGAGAGAAAAATAACAAGACCACGCAACAACTAAGTTACCTGCTTTGACGGTATAGAGAGTGCTAGAAAGAAGAGAGCGTAACCGAAAAACTAAGAGAGTGAGCGAAATTTAACGAATGATCGTCGTGCATTCGTTATTGTTGTGTAGTTGGTTTTGACAAAAACTAAACGTGTCGTTTTCGTTAAAAAAGAAACGTTGAACCAACTACCTACAACAATATCAACAACAAACAGCCGCGGGGTAACATACATAAACTACCGACAGCGGCCTTTGCCGTTACTCTGTAGATGCTACTGCTACTGATATTGACTACCATTGCAATGTAATTTTTTTAAAACTACTGCCAGAAAAAAAGCAGTATCGCAAATCTCACTGTAATTGCATTGCGTGTCCAACTGTTATTATTTGCACTACGAGCTTGAAAAAAACTTACAATTTTTACAACTACAACTGCAGCGAAAGTGAACTATTGCTTCTTTATTTTTATTTATTTATTTATTTTTTTTTTCATTGTGTAAGACATAAGCTTAACTCAACTAATTTGCTCACGACTCTCTCATGCAACTGGCGCGGGAAATAACACTATTCGAAGTACTTAGAGTTGCACCGCTTCGAGCTTCCCAAAGTAGGATCCAGTTAATTTAAAAGAAAAACAAGTAAGAAGGCTCTAGTCGAGACGGCTCGACTACGAGATACCCTGAACCCAGCAAAAAAGTGATACTCTTCTTCTTTACGCACTTATAAGCGCGCGCTCTGCTAACCGCGCAGTTGTTGCCGTGGCTTGGGGTTGGGTTGGGCTGAACTTTGGACGCTTATACCTCCATTTCTAGATGGACGATCTTCATGAAATTTTTAAGAATAGATTAAGAGTATCTAAATCTATCTATGTGCCAAATTGCAAGTCTCTAGTATTTGAAATGCGTTCTTTTCAAATTGGGGGCGGAGGGGACGTGGCATCCAAAATCTGAAAATTACAAAATCTGCGTATCCATAATATCTATCTAAATATATAAAGTTGAAGTTTTTAGCTAAAACGGTGTAGAAGTTATGCTCAAAAACCCTAAAATATGTAAACGAATTTTCGATATTTTATCGATAATTTGGAAACGAAATAAACTCGTACTGCGTAGCTAACATACGAGTGTTCATGTGAAATTTCAGCTCTCTAGCTGTTGTAGTTTCCGAAATCTCGACGTTCATACAGACGGACAGACGGACGGACGGACGGACGGACGGACAGACGGACAGGGCTAGATCAACTTATTTTTTTATGCTGATCAAGAATATATATACTTTATGGGGTCTGCGACGTCTCCTTCTGCCTGTTACATACATTTTCACAAAACCATTATACCCTGAATTCCCATTTTCAATGGGTTCAGTGTATAATAAACACTACGAAAAGAATACATGAATTGTAAAAACAAGTAAGAAGGCTCTAGTCGAGACTGCGCGACTACGAAATCCCCTGAACCCTGCAAAAAAGTGATACTCTTCTTCTTTAAGCACTTAGAGGCGCTATGCTAACTGCGCAGTTGCTGCAGTGGCTTGGGGGTGGGTTGGGCTGAACTTTGGACGGACAGGGCTAGATCAACTTATTTTTTTATGCTGATCAAGAATATATATACTTTATGGGGTCTGCGACGTCTCCTTGTGCCTGTTACACACATTTTCCCAAAACCATTATACCCTGAATTCCCATTTTCAATGGGTTAAGGGTATAAAAAATCAATGCGATATACATACATGCGATGTATGTAATTGGCGATGAACAGATTTCTTTATATATGCAAAAAGGATTACAGTAGTGAACCATCTAAAAGGGTTTCTGCAGAAGAGACAACACTGCACTCTGCACACTGCGCCGCTTCGAGCTTTCCAAAGTAAAATCTAGTTAATTTAAAAGAAACAAGTAAGAAGGCAACCATAATATCTATCTAAATATATAAAGTTGAAGTCTCTAGCTAAAACGGTGTAGAAGTTATACACAAAAAACCTTTAAAAATGTAAACGAATTTTCGATTTTTTATCGATAATTTGGAAATGGGATGAGTTATCGAAAAAACAAAATAAATTCGTATTGCGTAGGTAACATACGAGTGTTCATGTGAAATTTCAGCTCTCTAGCTTTTGTAGTTTCCGAAATCTCGACGTTCATACGGACGGACGGACGGACGGACAGACGGACAGGGCTAGATCAACTTATTTTTTTATGCTGATCAAGAATATATATACTTTATGGGGTCTGCGACGTCTCCTTCTGCCTGTTACATACATTTTCACAAAACCATTATACCCTGAATTCCCATTTTCAATGGGTTCAGGGTATAACAAGTAAGAAGGCTCTAGTCGAGACTGCTCGACTACGAAATCCCCTGAACCCTGCAAAAAACTGATACTCTTCTTCTTTAAGCACTTAGAGGCGCGCGCTCTGCTAACTGCGCAGTTGTTGCCGTGGCTTGGGGGTGGGTTGGGCTGAACTTTGGACGCTAATAACTCCATTTCTAAATGGACGATCTTCATGAAATTTACAGAGTAGATCAAGAGTATCTAAATCTACCTATGTGCCAAATTGCAAATCTCTAGTATTTGAAATGCGTTTTTTTCCAAATTCGGGGCGAAGGGGGCGTGGTATCCAAACTCTGAAAACTACAAAATCTGCGTATCTATAATATCTATCTAAATATATAAAGTTGAAGTCTCTAGCTAAAACGGTGTAGAAGTTATACCCAAAAAACCTAAAAAATGTAAACGAATTTTCGATTTTTTATCGATAATTTTGAAATGGGACGAGTTATCGAAAAAAACAAAATAAACTCGTATTGCGTAGGTAACATACGAGTGTTCATGTGAAATTTCAGCTCTCTAGCTTTTGTAGTTTCCGAAATCTCGACGTTCATACGGACGGACGGACGGACGGACGGACAGACGGACAGGGCTCGATCAACTTATTTTTTTATGCTGATCAAGAATATATATACTTTATAGGGTCCGCGACGTCTCCTTTTGCCTGTTACATACATTTTCACAAAACCATTATACCCTGAATTCCCATTTTCAATGGGTTCAGGGTATAAAAAACACTACGAAAAGAATACATGAATTGTAAAAAAATCATTGCGACATATATATTTGGCGATAAAAAGATTTCTTTACACATACATATACATGTGCAAAATGGATTACGGCAGAAAAGACAACACTGCAGCATACTTACAATAATGCTTAGGCGATTCCATATAGCGGCGTCTCTCTCTCTCACCTATATGTGTATATTTATATCTGTAAAAGTATGTTCGCGTTGCTCACCTTGTTCTTAGCTTATCTTTATGTGTTATGTGGTTGTTGTTTTTTTGCAGCAGTTTTGTAGCCATCGCGTCGTCGGTTTCATGAAAGTTGTTTGTGTTGCAATTTAAAGTACGTCGCACAATGAACAGGTAAGCAAACCCATAACAGACGCACAGACTTAAAGAGGTTGTGTGAAGTTTTCTGGCTATAATATGCAATGCTATGCATCTGATTTCCCAAATGAGTTTTTACTCCTAATAGATTATTTACATTTCACTAAATCGGATTGAAATTTTGCTAACAGTTTACTGTTTATCTCAACTTATTATTATTAATAGTTAAAAAAAAATAGTGGGCAATGAAAACGGACTGATTGTCTACCTATTTACAAAAATTTATAAATACAATGCCTTGGTAGAAAAAATTCAATCATTCAATAAATTCATTAGTTTTTATATAGAATGATAATTATGTGTGTGTACCACATCTATATAAAGTATATATGTATGTACATATGTATGTATATGTATATTTGACCAGAATTTGTAAAATACAAATGCTGAGAGGGGAAATTTCACATGAATATTCGTTTTTTTTCGATAACTCATCCCATTTCCAAATTATCGATAAAATCGAAAATTCGTTTAAATTTTTTATGTTTTTTGGGCATAACTTCTACGCCGTTTTAGCTAGAGACTTAAACTTTATATATTTAGATAGATATTATAATTATGCAGATTTTGTGATTTTCAGATTTTTAATGCCACGCCCTCTTCGCCCAAAGATCGTTCATCTAGAAATGGAGTTATGAACGTCCAAAGTATAGCTCGACCCACCACAAGCCACGGCGACAACTGCAGAACGTGCGCTTATACGTGCGTTAAGAAGTAGAGTATCACTTTTTTTGCAGGGTTCAGGGTATCTCGTAGTCGAGCCGTCTCGACTAGAGCCTCCTACTTGTTTATTTTACAGAAATACAATTGGCGTTTCCGCTAAAGTTTACACAATGCAGAGCCTGTGAATGGGGCTCACAATCATAATGGGATTTCATACTGTACAACATCAAATATGATTTTTGCTCAATGAGTCGCAATGGGGTAACCCACAGCGTCAATTTGAACACAGTTCTTTAGAATTCAACAGAGTTTTCAAAGGCTGGCTTTTTATTGAGGAAGCGATCAATTTATTTAAATGAAGTCATTGCCTGTCTTGGACTTAATGTGATTAGAATTCACAATCATGAAACCATATAATGCCACTGAAAATTTACATATATAACTTATGAGAGGATAGGATGGAGGGAAGAGTGTGGTCCTAGCGTTTAAGCAAGGAGCCCATATCCATGAAAATAGATACCAATAAGCTTTAATTAAGAAGCTGTAAATATTATAAAACGTATGACTAAATAAGCAACTATCTGATATTTTCGAGTACTCTAGTCGAAATTGTCCGCCTATGAGATCACCTGAAGACCTAATCAAAAAATTCGAAGCTTCCTTTCTGTATACATAATAAACAGCAAATGCAGGCCCTAGGCCGGTATCCAAAATCCAACGAAAATCGATATTGTATTAAATTAGAATCAATATTATTGCAGAAGACATGAAGACTCTAGCTCCAAAGATGAAAGATATATGCTTTTTTAACTGATTCTCGATAAACATTTTTAACCGATAGCTCTAAAACAGGATGAATTTGCGATTTACTGAAACAAACTCACTCATGCAACATATGGACCTAACAAAACAAGTAAGAAGGCTCTAGTCGAGACTGCTCGACTACGAAATCCCCTGAACCCTGCAAAAAAGTGATACTCTTCTTCTTTACGCACTTATGAGCGCGCGCTCTGCGAACTGCGCAGTTGCTGCTTTGTCTTGGGAGTGGGTTGGGCTGAACTTTGGACGCTTATAACTCCATTTCTAAATGGACGATCTTCATGAAATTTTCAGAGTAGATCAAGAGTATCTAAATCTAAATATGTGCCAAATTGCAAATCTCTAGTATTTGAAATGCGTTTTTTCCAAATGGGGGGCGAAGGGGTCGTGGCATCCAAAATCTGAAAACTACAAAATCTGCGTATTCATAATATTTATCTAAATATATAAAGTTGAAGTCTCAAGCTAAAACGGTGTAGAAGTTTTACCCAAAAAACCTAAAAAATGTAAACGAATTTTCTGTCCGTCTGTCCGTATGAACGCAATATTTTTCGGCGCTTGAAATTTTAAACATATACTCATATATGTTCCCGAATTATAAAGTGTAAAAATTTTCCCGATCCGCCCACTAGGGGCGTGGCAAATCGGAAAACTCTTCCGCCCATAGTTAAGTTATCATACTAGATGATGAGCTAGAGAGTTGCAATTTGAAATGTATACTCAGGGTGGCAACCCAAGGTCAAAAAGGTATGGCGGATATATCCACGCCCATTGGGGGCGTGGCAAATCGGGAAATACGTATCTTCTACACCGTTAAAGCTATTACGCTGAAATTTTGCATGTGAGTTAATGTTATGATTCTAAGAAGATCGATCAAAAAGATATATGTCTACGCCCATTGGGGGCGTGGCAAATCGGACCTGAATATATAGTGATTTTTCAAATTGTGCTATATTTTGAACACTATTGTCACTAGAGACTTGAAACTTTGCATGTATACTCGGGTTGACAACCCAAGACTAATAAGCTATGGTAGATATATCTACGCCCACAGGGGGCGTAGCAAACCGCAAAAGTTTATATCTCCTACAGTTTTAGAGCTAGAAGCTTGAAAATTGGATGGTTGAGTTACTAATGTTCTCCTCTATCGATGCCCCAAAAATAATTTTTCAGCCTCTTTGGGGGGCGTGGCATATCGAAAAATACCCTGTAATTTTCGCATTTTTGGAATGTAAGTAACCAAATTTTGCAGTCATGTTAGCCTCGTCCCTTTCTAAGAACTGGCAAAAAAATTATGCGTCTACGCCCACTGGGGGCGTGGCAAATCGGCAAAGAAGTTTGTTGTGGCCAACTGCATAATTCATGCATATAATAGCTTAGTAGCAATTGCTAAGATGGCAAAAAGCATTTTAACATAAATATAATAGTATTAATGAATTTTAAAAATAAAATTTATAAGTTTTTGATTAATAAATAAAAAGTTTCCAGCGGGACTCGAACCTAGGTCTTTTGAAAACAACATGTAATCGTTAGCTAAACCTAAATAAATTCACAGCTGATCAGCTGACCAGCTGATCAGCAGCTTGTGACGAAACAAAACAATTCAATCGAACTTCTTACAATATGTATACACTTTTGGATGTGTATACACTTACAAACATCTGTGTACATACATACATACATACATATATGCATGCATAGAAAAACTGCTTGCCACACAGCGTGGCAAATCGGAAAAGTTGTTTTAGTTTTTGCTTAAATGCACAATTCATATGCGTATGTTTATAAATTATTATCAATTGGCAGCAAGCATTTTATAATAAATATACAAATATAAAAAAAATTAAAAAATAATAATTGATGAAAAAAAAAAAAGTTTGCGGGATTCGAACCCACCCACCCTAGTATAGCTTGCATAGCTACTTGTTTTTTATGTAGACAGACAGAGAGAAAGACAAACAAACAGAAAGGGAGAGAGAAAGAGAGACAAACAGTGACAGGCAAAGGAAGAGAAAGAGAGAGTGATTGAGCGGGATAGGGAGGTACAAAAGACATGGATAAAGGACAGAACAACACATGACGAATTTCTTTGAAAACTCATACACCCAGTCTCAGGTACGACTATGAAAATTTCTCCCTGGTCTAACTGTTGCATTTTAAATGCTAAATCTATTTCAAAACAAATTTGATGTGTATATTCTATTTTAGGAATATTTAATTGCTGGCAGTATTTGAAAATATTCTTTCCGTAGAATACAAGCCAGAGATCAACTGCATCACTGAAATTTTCCTATACCTACCCTATACATACATACATCTATAGGGGTTAAAAGGAGAGAATGGATAAGAATGATTAAGATCGAGAGAGACTGACAGAGAGTAAAGCGAACTACCTAGCCGACAGAGAGTAAACAAACTACTTAGCTACATACATACATATGTATGTACATATACAACCCCCATGAATCACGTTGCGTAGAACTGGCTACCTAAGTGAATGTGAGAGGGACAGAGCTAATGAAAGGAAAAAAGAAATAACAAGTTCAGTGGTTAAAAATCAAATCCAAGATCTTCTCAGTTCGCATTTTCTAATCGCAACGCACACTACTGAAAATCGTGTCACACGAAATAATGATCCTTGAAATAGATGTAGTTAAATATTTATGTGAATAAATAAAAACTTGAAAAAATATTAATGTAAAATGGAACGACGTCGTTCTCTGAGTTCCTATGCCAAACTTAAAGAGCAAAATCAGCAAAACAAGCAGAAACAGGCTCAGGATAACAGCAAAAGAGAGGAAGATGACATTTCTGATGCACTGCCAGCATTGCATCGCTCGCATTCGGTGCGCGCCTCGTTACGGCGCCTGAAAGACAAGCTGCATAACCCAGGTGTGCCACTGCAATCACCCTTCAAGTTTCGACCGCATTTGCATTCGCGAAGTCGCAACTGCAGATCCGTCAGCAAATCAAAAGCAGTCCAAGCTATGTCCATGTGGCATGAAATTGAGAAGGTTGCTGTGCTGACCAAAAGCAAAAACAAAGCCATGTTGCAAGAGCAGCTGCATGACGATGACGATCTACGGATTGACAACCTGATGTCTACACTGCCGGTTGGCGCGACACTCCCTCGCAAAGCCTGCAAGCTGCTGCAAATACCCGACAGTTACTCATTACCTACAAATGAAATGGCTCAGAAATCTCACTCGAGTCCAGTGGAGGCCGAGATCATGCGGTACACATCGCAGGGAATATATGGAACAACGCGGATGCGCACGGCTACCATCAGAAAACCAATGCCGTACCTATGTAGCCGTAGGTGTCTAACCTTAACATGTGAATTTTCATAAGTGAAAAGTTAGTTTAGTTTGCTGTTGGTTCATCATTTTAATTGCTTTCATTTGTGGAAACGTTAGTTATTAATTTCGTTGTATCTAAAATACATTGAAACATGTTTTTTAAGATCAATTGTGTTGTTATTGTGTATTGTTGAATACTCAAAATTAATTGAACGTGAAGCCTAATTCTTGTTTAAATCTCAAATCAAAACAAGTAAAAAGACTCTAGTCGAGACGGCTCGACTACGAGATACCCTGAACCCTGCAAAAGTGATACACTTCTTCTTTACGCACTTATAAGCGCGCGCTCTGCTAACTGCGCAGTTGCTGCAGTGGCTTGCGGGTGGGTTGGGCTGAACTTTGGACGGACAGGGCTAGATCAACTTATTTTTTTATGCTGATCAAGAATATATATATTTTATGGGGTCTGCGACGTGTCCTTGTGCCTGTTACATACATTTTCACAAAACCATTATACCCTGAATTCCCATTTTCAATGGGCTCATTATACCCTGAATTCCCATTTTCAATGGGGTCAGGGTATAATTAAAATAATTGTAATAACTGTAGTCGAGACTGCTCGACTGCAAAATTGCCTGAGCCCTTCTTCGAACGAATAATATTCCAAGAATTATTCGATTCGTTTCTGCCGCATAAGAAACTGTACATGCAAAACCACGCGCACACATAGACGCTGATCTACGCTTGTAGGCATGTATGTGTGTATGCATGTGTGTAAGCATTGCAAGCGTCTTGCTGTCTGGCTGCTTTGCTGCTGCGTCGCATGGGTTTTGATGAGAAAACTTTGATGATTAATAATTCTGTTTCTAGATGGACAATCGTATTAATATCTTCAGATTATATTTATGATATTCATATATATGTATATGCTAAACCAAACTGCATGTCCCTAGTATTTGAAATGCATTCTGACAAAAACCGAAATTGTATAAAATTAGTATCTATATATATGCAGAAGACTTGGAGACTCAAACTCTAAAGATGAATTAGATATAATTTTATAACTGGTTACCGATAAGTTCGTTTATCGATAGCTTTTCAAATATACAAGTTATCGAATTTCTGAAACAAACTCGTACTGCGCGTGCAATATACGAACCTAACACAAAAAGAATGAACTCTCTAGCTTTTGTATCTTCGGAAATCGACGCGTTCAAACATACGGACAGACGGACAGACGGCCATGGCTACATCAACTTTTCTAGTCACCGTGATCAAGAATATATATACTTTTTGGGGTCTGCCACGCCTCCTTCTGCTTGTTACATACATTTAACAAAACCATTATACCCTGATTTCCCATTTTTAATGGGCCCAGGGTATAAAAAAAAAATTAAGTATTCTATTGTAAATGGCATTCTGCGGATTAGTCCAAATAATTTGCAGTTTGATTTCCATTGAATGTTGATTATATATAGATTATGTGTCTTGTTAATACCAAGACTGCAACCAAATGTTCGTAATAGATAATCACCGCATTACAATTACATAAGTAAGCTTTACATCAAAACTATTTTGTGGATATGTTGTCTGATGTTGCAGATGCCACCAGAGCAACAACGATAGCGACTTCACTGATAATAACCATGTCACACAGAAGCTGCAGATGGGTAGCTGTTTGCGTTCACCAGCGCATTTTATACGTCAAAAATCTTTTCATACGCTCAATGAGCTCACCAAGTTTTGCCAGCTTAAAACGCCGACTGCAACGGCAGTAAGGACGTCAACGCGCATAGTACAACCACTCGGTTATTATGGCAACGATGGTAAGCAAGTAGCACCGGCGCTTCACTCAATCCATCCATATATATTACATCGTTATACATCCAGATAATGCCTAACTTATATATATATCCAGATAATGCCTAACTTATATATATATATATATATATATATATATATATATATATATATATATATATATAGTTTCATGGATGTTTGATTGAGTGGGTGCCTACCTGTAGTTGCTTGGGTGGATCTTGATGATTCTTACGCTGCTTGACTGTAAAGGCGATCTAATTCAGCGGTGCTTGAGTACATGCAACACACATACATACATATATAACACACTTTCCAACACACGCACATCTGTAACATATTCTCATACATACACAAATACTTCTGGTTATTAAAAATAGGAAAAACGTAAACCAATTTTCGTGTTTAATAAACCATCAATCTCAATGACTGGCAATTAACGATCATATATACATATACATATATATATTGTATATGTATATAATTCCCATTGGTTTGGCTTATTTATTTTGTATATATTCATTTTACGTATATTTCTAAGTACGACATTAATTTATAATTAATGTTTATTTATTTTATTATTCATTTTATTTTATTTGCAATTTATTATTTCTATTCCATACCCTAATCCTTGATTCTCTGTTTGCGCACATAGACAATATTTTGTCCAACTCGTCTGAGGAAGACTCTGTCAAACTACGCTTGAAGCAGTCCTTTGATTGTCAGGTTAATAATATTCAGGAAAGCTATCCTACTTATTACCCCACCTCCAATTTTCGCTGGTCGGAGCAACTTAGCCAGCATGGGACTGTAGCCAAGCTCAGGACGGCCATTACATGCCAAGCCCAGGATCTGCGTGAAATGGAATTCCTGCTGCCACAACAGCAACAACAGACTAGGCCACAGTCTAGTGCGCAGTTGCTTATCTCTCGTCACTCTCAGCCCAAGAATGCGAAGCCCAAGGAAGAGCACGATGAAAATCAGAGCCAAAACATTGATGAAAACTCCTCAACAAATGGACAGCAGCAACAGTTATCGGTACATCGACTTCCTGTGCAGCTGCGAAATAAAATTTCAGGCAACACGCCACATCCGCGTATCAGCAAAATGTCTAAGAAACAGGTGAAGCTTGCCCAGGCACAACTGGACAAGCTCACCCAAAGCAATCTCCATTTGCACGGTAAACACACTTCAGCTCTGCTCGCTCTTCGTGCTCCGAACTAATTATTTACTCAAACACTATTTGTCTTGACTTGTTTCTAATCCAACATACTTATGCACACTTTGCTCTTTCATAGCTTTATTCTCAGCGGTGGAGCATGGACACTTGGAGAAGGCACGAACCATACTCGAATCCACCGATGTAGATGTTAATAGGTAAGTCTGGAAAAAGTATGAAAAGAGATTCTAGCAGTAGGATTAAATTTTGTAGGTATACATTGACTAGTTAAAGTAATTCCAGATTTTCCTTTCTGAAGTACAGCTTAAAATTATATATTTAAGTGAGTCAATACAAAGTACTTATTTTCAACCTGTTTAGTAAGACTTCAGAAGCTGTTTCTCCTTGTATTCTTCCTTTATATTGTTTTTTTTTTTAATACCCTGAACCCATTGAAAATGGGAAATCAGGGTATAATGGTTTTGTTAAATGTATGTAACAGGCAGAAGGAGGCGTGGCAGACCCCATAAAGTATATATATTCTTGATCAGGGTGACGAGAAAAGTTTATATAGCCATGGCGGTCTGTCCGTCTGTCCGTCCGTCCGTCTGTCCGTCTGTCCGGATGCTTGAACGCGTCGATTTCCGAAGATACAAAAGATAGAGAGTTCATTCTTTTTGTGTTAGGTTCGTATATGGCTCGCGCAGTACGAGTTTGTTTCAGAAATTCGATAACTTGTATATTTGCAAAGTTATCGATACACGAATTTATCGGGAACCAGTTATAAAATTCTAGCTAATTCATCTTTAGAGTTAGAGTCTCCAAGTCTTCTGCATATATATAGATACTAATTTTATACAATTTCGGTTTTTGTCAGATTTTGGATTCCGGTCCCCACTTCGCCGCACCACCTCCAAATGTGAGGTTTGGTTTAGCATATAGATATGAATATCATAATCATAATCTGAAGATATCAATACGATTGTCCATCTAGAAACAGAATTATTAATCATCAAAGTTTTCTCATCAAAACCCATGCGACGCAGCAGCAAAGCAGCGAGACAGCAAGACGCTTGCAATGCTTACCCACATGCATACACACATACATGCCTACAAGCGTAGATCAGCGTCTATGTGTGCGCGTGGTTTTGCATGTACAGTTTCTTATGCGTGCAGAAACGAATCGAATAATTCTTGGACGATGATTCGTTCGAAGAAGGGCTCAGGGGATTTCGTAGTCGAGCAGTCTCGACTACAGCTTTCTTACTTGTTTTGTTTTTCATTGATCATTCAATTGAATCAATTCACATTTTTAAGCCTACTTACCATAGTGTGTAAATTCTCTATTATTCTCATATTCTTCACTTTATAATTTTAATTTTTTTTCAAATAACTAATGCAAATATTTTTCGTGATCCACAGCATAAATATAGATGGCCTATCGGCTCTAGATGTAGCCGTGCTAAGCAACAATCGCTCCATGTCCAAGATGTTGTTGCAGCATGGGGCTTTGGAGGGCTCACAATGTAATATAAAATAAATTTAAGATTTTAATTATTAAATCATCTATTCGTTTTTTTTTTTAACATAAACAGTTTTCATGGATAGTATTGGCACCAAGTTAAACGGCCTGCTGAAAGATGCCGAGTCCCGCATTCAAGATCTCAGTGGACCGGAAGGCCTGTGTACACCAGTCTTCAGCTCGCGTCCTTCAATATCTAGCATTATAATTGGTACCTACTTTCAATTCGATTTTATGACTCAATATATCTTAATCTCAATTTGCTTATGATTTCAGGCAATACGGGCTCCTCAGTCACCGGCTGTACCGGCAACGAGGTAGACAAACAGATTGGAATTTGGGAACGAAGGGTCAAGGGACTACGTCGTATGCTGCTCGGGTGGGACCAGGCCCGACCGCCAGATGCACCTGCCTCAGTTGTTGTCGACGTCACCGGTTACAATTCCATCAGCTTGCAAATAATCGAACCCTTCGAGGGCGCCATCGCTACCAAATTTAAAGGTTCCAGTCGCAGACAGAAGTTTTATTATTTATTTGACTATTTTGACTATTGTTTAATCCTCCGTCATTCCTCCAGTTCAATGGTCAACACGCGGCGACTTTAACAATGTCGTTGGTGAACGAGAGGTACACGATTGGGTTAGCTTCCATGGTAACATGGGTGCTCACTGTCCCATAACAGGACTCACCCAAGGACGGCGCTACTTCCTACGCGGTGCCTGCGGTAATGTCAAAGGTTGGGGTACTTACCGCAACTCAGTGCCTGCGAGCGTTGTGCCATCAAGTAAGTAAAAATCGTATGCTGTTTTCATAGTGAATACTCTACTCATCAAATGAGTTGAGCAACAAAATGCACTTAATAATTATATTGATTCACATATAGAAATAAAAGTGTAACGATGTAGCCATATTATTTTTTATACCCTGAGCCCATTGAAAATGGGAAAGCAGGGTATAATGGTTTTGTTAAATGTATGTAACAGGCAGAAGGAGGCGTGGCAGACCCCATTCTAGATCAGGGTGACGAGAAAAGTTGATATAGCCAGTTGATATAGTATAGTCCGTCCGTCCGTCCGTCTGTCGATTTCCAAAGATACAAAAGCTAGAGAGTTCATTCTTTTTGTGTTAGGTTTGTATATTGCACGCGCAGTACGAGTTTGTTTCAGAAATTCGATATCTCGTATATTCCCAAAGTTATCGATAAACGAATTTATCGGGAACCAGTTATAAAATTATATCTAATTCATCTTTAGAGTTAGAGTCTCCAAATCTTCTGCATATATATATGTAGATACTAATTTATTACAATTTCGGTTTTTGTCAGATTTTGGATTCCGGTCTCCGATTCCCCCACACCCCCAAATGTGAAACAAGTAAGAACGTTGCAGTTAGGCGCAACTAACAGCGATATACTTTGTTACAAAAGTTTGCATGCCAGAATATTCTAAGGATTGTGACTGAATTGGGAATTTTTCGATCGTTACTTTAGTTTTGTCAGAGACGCTCTAGCAATGCCTTATTTGGTTTTAGTTAACACAGATCATATTAGGTCAGTGGCGCTGATGATAAGCGCTATGCAAGCTATACTTGGGTGCGTGGGTTCGAATCCCGCAAAAAACTTTTTTTTTTCAAAAATTATTATTTTTTAATTTTTTATATTTGTATATTTATTATAAAATGCTTGCTGCCAATTGATAATAATTTATAAACATACGCATATGAATTGTGCATTTAAGCTAAAACTTAAACAACTTTTCCGATTTGCCACGCTGCTTGCTGGGCAAGCAGTTTTTCTATGCATGCATATATGTATGTATGTATGTACACAGGTGTTTGTATTTGTGTATACACATCCAAGTGTGTATACATATTGTAAGAAGTTCGATTGTATTGTTTTGTTTTGTCACAAGCTGCTGAGCAGCTGGTCAGCTGATCAGCTGTGAATTTATTTAGGTTTAGCTAACGATTACATGTTGTTTTCAAAAGACCTAGGTTCGAGTCCCGCTGGAAACTTTTTATTTATTAATCAAAAACTTATAAATTTTATTTTTAAAATTCATTAATACTATTATATTTATGTTAAAATGCTTTTTGCCATCTTAGCAATTGCTACTAAGCTATTATATGCATGAATTATGCAGTTGGCCACAACAAACTTCTTTGCCGATTTGCCACGCCCCCAGTGGGCGTAGACGCATAATTTTTGGCCAGTTCTTAGAAAGTGCCGAGGCTAACATGCCTGCAAAATTTGGTTGCTTACATTCCAAAAATGCGAAAATTACAGGGTATTTTTCGATATGCCACGCCCCCAAAGAGGCTGAAAAATTATTTTTGGGCCATCGATAGAGGAGAACATTAGTAACTCAACCATCCAATTTTCAAGCTTCTAGCTCTAAAACTGTAGGAGATATAAACTTTTGCGGTTTGCCACGCCCCCTGTGGGCGTAGATATATCTACCATAGCTTATTAGTCTTGGGTCGTCAACCCGAGTATACATGCAAAATTTCAAGTCTCTAGTGTCAATAGTGTTCAAAATATAGCACAATTTGAAAAATCACTATATATTCAGGTCCAATTTGCCACGCCCCCAATGGGCGTAGACATATAACTTTTTGACCGATCTTCTTAGAATCATAACATTAACTCACATGCAAAATTTCAGCGTTCTAGCTTTAACGGTGTAGAAGATACGTATTTCCCGATTTGCCACGCCCCCAATGGGCGTAGATATATCCGCCATAGCTTTTTGAACTTGGGTTGTCACCCCGAGTATACATTTCAAATTGCAACTCTCTAGCTCATCATCTAGTATGATAACTTGACTATGGGCGGAAGAGTTTTTCGATTTGCCACGCCCCTAGTGGGCGGATCGGGAAAATTTTAACACTTTATAATTCGGGGACATATATGAGTATATGTTTAAAATTTCAAGTCTCTAGCTCTAATAGCGCCGAAAAATATTGCGTTCATACGGACAGACGGACGGACGGACAGACGGACAGACAGCAAGACGGACATTGCACAAACCCAATATACTATTTCCCCTTCGGGAACAAAGTATAACAAGTAAGAAGGCTCTAGTCGAGACTGCTCGACTACGAAATCCCCTGAACCCTGCAAAAAAGTGATACTCTTCTTCTTTACGCACTTAGAGGCGCGCGCTCTGCTAACTGCGCACTTGCTGCCGTGGCTTGGGGGTGGGTTGGGCTGAACTTTGGACGCTTATAACTCCATTTCTAAATGGACGATCTTCATGAAATTTTCAAGAGTATCTAAATCTACCTATGTGCCAAATTCCAAATCTCTAGTATTTGAAATGTGTTTTTTCCAAATTGGGGGCGAAGGGGGCGTGGCATCCAAAATCTGAAAACTACAAAATCTGCGTATCTATAATATCTATCTAAATATATAAAATATGAAGTGTCTAGCTAAAACGGTGTAGAAGTTATATCCAAAAAACCGATTTTTTTTATCGATAATTTGGAAATGGGACGAGTTATCGAAAAAACAAATTAACTCGTATTGCGTAAGTAACATACGAGTGTTCATGTGAAATTTCAGCTCTCTAGCTTTTGTAGTTTCCGAAATCTCGACGTTCATACGGACGGACGGACGGACGGACAGACGGACAGGGCTCAATCAACTTATTTTTTTATGCTGATCAAGAATATATATACTTTATAGGGTCTGCGACGTCTCCTTTTGCCTGTTACATACATTTTCACAAAACCATTATACCCTGAATTCCCATTTTCAATGGGTTCAGGGTATAAAAAATGCATTTCAAATACTAGAGACATTCAGTTTGGTATGATATATAGATATGAATATCATATTCATAATCTGAAGAGATCAAAACGATTGTGCGTCTGGAAACAGAATTATAAATCAATAAAGTTTTTGCAGCAAAACCCATGTGGGGCAGCAACAAAGGCAGCGAGACAGCAAGCCGCCTGCAATCCCTACACACATACAGGCGTACAAGCATAGATCAGCGTGTGTGTGTGTGCTCGTGTTTTTGCATGTATAGTTTGTTACGCGTGGAGAATCGAAACGAAGCATTCTTGGAATATGATTCGTTCGAAGAAGGGCTCAGGGGATTTCGTAGCGAGCAGTCTCGACTACAGCTTTCTTACTTGTCATTAATTATTATTATTAAGTTTCTTATTGTTTTTATTAATAATGATAATAGCCTGGCGTGACTTAGAAAATCGGGAGGATCGTTTTTATGGCCGTCAATGCATACTGGACAATCTGTTTACGGCAGTGCGTTTGGCACGACCTGCAGATGTATCCGAGCTAACGCTGGATCCCAACAACATGCAGCGTCGCAATCCCAAAAAGAAGACTACTATTAAACAACTGTTCTCGGTCACCTCAAAGTTCCAAAAAACGCTGCGACGGTAAGATATCACGAACATATTTTACTTCCAAGATTCCCTTACTGAATAGATGTATACCCAATATATATTTAACAGGGGCATCTACTTCTCGTGCATCATGCACTGCGATGACAAGGTGCTGGTCACCAGCGAGGATTTTCCGCCTGTTATCGAAATCGATGAGTCTTATCCGAGTGCCCTACACATGGACTACTACTGGCTGATGAAAATCGCATGTACATGGGAGGATGTGAAGTCCCTTCGTACGGACATGGAACGGAATCTCACATCGCCCGTTCATTTTCGCACCAAGCTACTGTCGGCCGTTTGCCAAATGCAATCTGCACTAGGAATTACTGATCTTGGCCAATTGTACTATAAGCCCCTTCGAGATGCACACGGTACAGTGGTGCTAACATGCATACAGTCGGTAAAAAGTCAGAAGACTGTATCTATAATAAATTCACGCTGGTTACCCGTTAGCAAGCTGCAAAAAAAGCTGGGCGCTTTGCACGAGGATTTCACCATTAATGAGCTGCTTATCTCAAGCATTGGAGAGCAGATACATTATCAGCAGGTAGCGGTACAACGACTTGACCCAGGACTCTATTTGGGATATCTGAAAATGCAGTGCTTGATGGATCAAATACAGTTGGTGGTGCCGGTGAAGACGCCCAATGTGCTGCCCCACTGCAAGATTCGTGAGAATAGCCACATTACCGCGGAGGAGTGGCAGGTACTACATCATATAAAAGAAAGTAAATCAGTGCGGTTGCCTCTCGACTTTAGTACACCCAGCGATAGTAATAGCAATGGAAACGGACAACCCAACGAGGTGCAGTGCCTTTTCCTACACGATCTCAGCACAGCTATGCATAAGCTACTGGACGACATGAGCATTAAACCCACGGAAGCCGCAACTCATCGCCTCTACGATGTGGAGGTAATTGAACTTAGTCGTGACATTAGCTTTCTTATTGTCTGCCCCTCGGTGGAGGCATCATGCGCCGTACCCGGCCAATCGGAGTTGCTGTTACAGCACAATGACTTCGTCAGCCTCAGCATCCAGGCCTTCGAGATGATCCATCTACGTACCTACCAGCCGGCCATTGTGCAGAAATATGCGCGACTCTCCTGCATCCTGGAGCTGGACACTGCGTTGGCTACCCACTCGCATCGCGAGGCGTTCTCTAACAGCGAGCTACAGGCGGCGAAAGAGCGTCTAGCCACACTGCAAGAGCTCAGCTCGAACCTTTCACTCGTGTGGAAAAGTGTGCGCTGGCTAATGGACGTTGTTGCATATGCTCGAAATAAGCATGCTCAGCCAGTGTTAGCTATGTGTGACATACTAAAGTTTGTCGAGGAGCAAGATAAACAATTGTTGCAACTGCCACTTCGCGAATCCCGATTCAGCAAGACGAGCCGCGGGAGTTGGCCAGGTCCAGGTGTTAATGAGGGTGGTGACAAGCCAAACAGCAATCCAGAACATTCAAAGTCTGACACAAATCTGGGTCAGAGTGCACCAACACCCAGCTCCGCACAGGCCCCCACTCTCGAGGCAGCTGACAAGCAGCCATCAAAAGTGCAACAAAAGCCGCAACTGCTACAGGTGGGTGTCTCCGAATATGCTGCTTCTACATGTTGCGATGTGTCGCTACGTAAGAACAGTGGTGACTCAGTTAACTCCGCATATACGGCACGCAGCTCCACCTCCGATGGCAGTAACTGTATGTTTGCTTTGCCCCCTTCACGATCCGATGATACGCTGGCAGACGCACTACGTCATTCTCAAGCAGCTGCAGCGGCACTGCGTAAACGCACCAGTTCCCACATTGGACCCCTTCCCACACCCCTTATTACCGTGCACTGTTCCAGTTCAGTGCCGTATTTGGCCGGAAGTATCTCAACCTTTGCGGGAGATTTAGAGCACAAAGCACTGAAACCGTCAGCAGCAGAGTATAAGCTAAAGGCTGCATCCAGCGCCAATTTGCGTGAGGGTGGACTTTATTTGAAGAGCTCTCTGTCTGCCCTTCAACCCGAACTGAAGCCTCTATGCAGCGATGAGCTGAATCCCGTGGCTCCTAGCACCTCCAAAGCATCCTCCTCCAAGAGCCTGACCCATCAAAGCAGCGAAGAGGACACTGCCAGCTGTTCTAGCCTAAATGCTGAACAGGCGACCACCACTACAGGTGCAGGGATCATTCAAGTGTATACCGCCTACAACACAGGACTGGCCAGTGGAACAAGCCTGAAGCTTCACGTGACGCCAAAGACAACAGCCAGGGAGGTGATCAATTTGGTTGTCAAGCAGCTAAACATGGCCGCCGTGCTAAAAGGATGTAAAGGACCAATCTATAATGCTGACATGCTCGACAATTTCTGCCTTGTCGCAGTCATTGGCGCCCGAGAGCGTTGTCTTCGAGATGACTTTAAGCCCCTTCAACTGCAGAGTCCTTGGAAGAAGGGCCGCCTCTATGTAAGACAGAAGCATGAGCTACTCGCAGCTATTGAACACTCTAATCGAAAATCCCATTTGATTTAAGAACTGAAAGCGCCTCCGTAGCAATCATAGCTTTCAGCTGTAACTAACTATATGTTATGTTTATCTAACTGTCCTCCTAGAGTGGAAACGTGCTATATGAGTATATATCCACAGGTTTGAATATTAATTTATTTGTATAATTAATATTCAAACTTGTGGATATATACTCATATATCTACGATCAGTTAAAAGCATAACAATTATAAATCTGCATTCACTGCATGGCAACACAGTATTTCTTGGCTCATTTGCATATCGATTTGATTTTCTTTTGTAAGAAGAACTAGCGTTAAAAAAAAGTGTAGTTTCAGAGCTTAGTAGATATACATAGCTCTTTTCCATTTTCTTACTATTACTTGAATGATCGATTCGATATCTAATAATAAAAAGATTTATATATAAAGAGCAAACTAGTTACGAAATATAAGATAGTCCCACAACACGTATATGTCCTATTCGAACAAAAAATAAAAAATCCAACAAACTACTTTAAAATACTACTTTATCGTTCATCTTTGAATGAAGAACGCAACGCTTATCTATAATTCAACCAAAATGTTTTCGTACTAACACATATATTAGTATTTTGATTTGGTGTTTGCTTTATTGGGTATTCACTGTACCTGACCAAGCTTGACGACCAATTCCCCAAATTAGACTGAATCACCTACACATGTATGTTAAATGAGAAAAGTAAAGAAAAATACAACTATATCTAAGAAACTGTATGGAATAATATTATATTTTAAATACCCTAACACAAACAGCCTCGTACACCTACACACAGGTTGTGTGTGTAACTATAGCGCATTAATTGTTGTTAGATGTTTTAGAACTGCTTTAAATATAAGTGAAACGGATTACACAAAAATATGTTATATGTTATATTATTTATATATGTATATTTATTATTTTTGTAGCAATTTTTAGAAGTACACATTTTTAAATATTAATATCTAAATGTTAAAGCTAACGGAAATGAATTATTAAACACATTGGGATTTAAATATATGAATATTTATATACTATTAAATTGTGAACCCTCGCAATGTGTATATTATATGTATTCTTTTAATGAATTTTATAAAACTTTTCCAATCTGATTTTATCAAATAAAATAAAGATTAGTTTATAGATTATATATATAGATTATAAATATTTTTAAAAAGTTTATTGTAAAAAAAAGGAGTGAACAATTGTATAGCTGTGTTTATAAAAATAAGCTTCTATCCTGCAAAAGGGTTTAAGTTATGTTTGCTGTTATTTTTATTCCCAGGTTATGCGTCTATAAGCAAGAATATTATACTAAATAAATAAATATATATATAATTAATATATTCTATATATGAGTGTATTAGCTAATCCTTTCCGATCTACTTATTTGCTGGAGGTTCGAGGTTTCGAATCAACTTTGTCCAAAATTATCATAATTACTATACACAACTACGAAATAAATTCCTAAACAAGCGTCCATTATAATGTAAAAAAACCTACATACATACATATGCATATATACATATATACATATATATATATATACATATATATATCGTTATAAAGATATAAATATAATCATTCTGAATGACTCAAAGATGAGACCAAGAAAAAAAACAGTATTATGTACAAATTTTTTGTAAATATTTTTAACACATTTTTTGATAAACTGATTTGGATTAACAAAAAAAAAGAAGCTAACTTGACGAACCACACTTAAAAGTAGCTTAACCAAAAAAATTAAGGCTAAATGTCCAACACTCCAAAAGATGAAGAAAACATAAATAGCAACGAATTGTGTTAGTTAAAATTAGTTGTATTTGTTATTTAGTGAAGAATCAAACTACTTCAGCAAAAATGAAAATAAAAACCGCCGTCCGTTCCCCAAAGAAATTGTTTACAGAGTAGAATTACTGTTAATGACGCAATTTAATTGTACACTTTCTTGATAAAGATTTTAAAGGTCGAATACCAGTATATAGCACATATATTTACATATATAAAGTATAAACATACTAAATATCTACATATATTAATTACTTATTGTTCGGTAAATGTTTAATCAAAAAAGCAGCCGAGCAATAGGTCTAATCATGTAAAACTCTCTCTAAATTGATGTTTAAAATTTAAAAAAAGGAAAAAGAAAACGTATATACAAATTCCAAACAACTGCGCGCATATTTCTTGTGTCCGTTAACTATATACAATTAAATTTAAAAAAAATACACACATTATAATGAACAGATAAATGTACTAGAATGATATTAAGAATTAAACGATGTACACGGTTAAATGGGTCGGTGGGAGTGGTTGAGACAAGAAAGAAGATGAGTACTTATTCAATTAATCTAAATAAAGACTTAACAAATGTTATTGGTGTTATTTTTTTATTGTATATATACGTATGTATACCAATATTGTTTTAAGTGTGAGGTTTGACTTAAGGATATGGCTTTTTGGACAGAATGATTGTATTCCTAACTAAATTTCAGCGTCGCTAAGATGATCTTTAAATGATTTTATTTATTATATTGTAATAATGATATTAATAATGATCGGGATATATATTACTCTTCTTTTCTCCTTAGTTTCTTATCCTGGGATAAGTGCATTTATATGCCTTTTATGTAATTTATCTTCCGATGGTTTATATTCATGCCATATGCAATTAGCCATGGACAATAAGCCATGGTCGATTAATTAGTCTGTCTGCAACATTTAAAAGTATATTTTTTATACAAGCTCAATATCTTACAATTTCAGTTAAAGTGATGAAAATACCATTCGCATTATTAATGAGTATGAAATGGTCAAGGTAATAGTTAAGACAGTAACAACAAGTAAGAAAGCTGTAGTCGAGACTGCTCGACTACGAAATCCCCTGAGCCCTTCTTCGAACGAATCATATTCCAAGAATGCTTAGTTTCGATTCTCTATGCGTAAGAAACTATACATGCAAAAACACGAACACACACACGCTTGTAAGCATGTATGTGTGTGAGCAATGCAGGCGGCTTGCTGTCTCGCTGTCTTTGTTGCTGCGCCACATGGGTTTTGATGAGAAAACTTTGATGACTGATAATTCTGTTTCTAGATGGACAATCGTATTGATATCTTCAGATTATGATTATGATATTCATATCTATATGCCAAACCAAACTGCATGTCTCTAGTATTTGAAATGCATTTTTTACACATTTGGGGGGTGGTGGGGCGAAATGGGGACCGGAATCCAAAATCTGACAAAAACCGAAATTGTATAAAATTAGTATCTATATATATGCAGAAGACTTGGAGACTCTAACTCTAAAGATGAATTAGCTAGAATTTTATAACTGGTCCCCGATAAATTCATTTATCGATAGCTTTGCAAATATACAAGTTATCGAATTTCTGAAACAAACTCGTACTGTGCGTGCAATATACGAACCTAACACAAAAAGAATGAACTCTCTAGCTTTTGTATCTTCGGAAATCGACGCGTTCATACATACGGACGGACGGACAGACGGACATGGCTATATCAACTTTTCTCGTCACCCTGATCAAGAATATATATACTTTATGGGGTCTGCCACGCCTCCTTCTGCCTGTTACATACTTTTAACAAAACCATTATACCCTGATTTCCCATTTTCAATGGACTCAGGGTATAACAAGTAAGAAGGCTCTAGTCGAGACTGCTCGACTACGAAATCCCCTGAACCCTGCAAAAAAGTGATACTCTTCTTCTTTACGCACTTATGAGCGCACGCTTTGCTAACTGCGCAGTTGCTGCTTTGTCTTGGGGGTGGGTTGGGCTGAACTTTGGACGCTTATAACTCCATTTCTAAATGGACGATCTTCATGAAATTTTCAGAGTAGATTAAGAGTATATAAATCTATTTATGTGCCAAATTGCAAGTCTCTAGTATTTGAAATGCGTTTTTTCCAAATTGGGGGCGAAGGGGGCGTGGCATCCAAAATCTGAAAATTACATAATCTGCGTATACATAATATCTATCTAAATAAATAAATTTGAAGTCTCTAGCTAAAACGGTGTAGAAGTTATACACAAAAAACCTAAAAAATGTAAACGAATTTTCGATTTTTTATTTTAGTTTTTATTATTAGTTATCGAAAAAACAAAATAAACTCGTATTGCGTAGCTAACATACGAGTGTTCATGTGAAATTTCAGCTCTCTAGCTGTTGTAGTTTCCGAAATCTCGACGTTCATACAGACGGACAGACGGACGGACGGACGGACGGACGGACGGACAGACGGACAGGGCTAGATCAACTTATTTTTTTATGCTGATCAAGAATATATATACTTTATGGGGTCTGCGACGTCTCCTTCTGCCTGTTACATACATTTTCACAAAACCATTATACCCTGAATTCCCATTTTCAATGGGTTCAGGGTATAAAAATATTGTATGATTACTTTTCGTGATTGAGTAAAAAATTTTTATCTCTGAACTAGGGTTGTCGAATATTTTAAAAATATCGTATCGATGATATTTTAAGTTTTGAAAAAATATCAAAATGATATTTGATATTCAACTTTAAAAATATCGATATATCGATATTTTCGATATTTTTAAAACTTTTTCCTACAATAACTTTACAATCCGACCAAAAAAAGAAAGAATAATAAGAATAACTATTTTAATATAATAATAATAAAAATGACCAGTATTAAGTACTCAGAGTTTAATACAAAAAAAAAAAAAACAAGAACGTTGCAGTTAGGCGCAACTAACTGCGATATACTTTGTTCCCATAGGTGCATCTTATTTATTTAATAAACATTTAATTAACGAAATATTTCGGCAATTAGAAAACGTACATGGCAACAAACGTTTTTTCTACACATACATACACACACATTTACACATGTACACACTATACGAGTATACACATAATTTTCTATGTATGCATACAAAAGTTTGCATGTCAGAATATTCTAAGAATTGTGACTGAATTGGGAATTTTTCGATCGTTACTTTAGTTTTGTCAGAGACGCTCTAGCAATGCCTTATTTGGTTTTAGTTAACAAAGCTCATATCAGGGCAGTGGCGCTGGTGGTAAGCGCTATGCAGGCTCTGCTTAGGTGCGTGGGTTCGAATCCCCCAAAAAACTTTTATTTTTCAAAAATTATTTTTTTTTATATTTGTATATTTATTATACAATGCTTGCAGCCAATTGATAATAATTTATAAACATACGCGTATGAATTGTGCATTTAAGCAAAAACTAAAAAAACTTTTCCGATTTGCCACGCTGTGTGGCAAGCAGTTTTTCTATGCATGCGTATATGTATGTATGTATGTATGTACACAGATGTTTGTAAGTGTATACACATCCAAAAGTGTATACATATTGCAAGAATTGCGATTGTATTGTTTTGTTTTGTCACAAGCTGCTGATCAGCTGGTCAGCTGATCAGCTGTGAATTTATTTAGGTTTAGCTAACGATTACATGTTGTTTTCAAAAGACCTAGGTTCGAATCCCGCTGGAAACTTTTTATTTATTAATCGAAAACTTATAAATTTTATTTTTTAAATTCATTAATATTATTATATTTATGTTAAAATGCTTTCTGCCATCATAGCAATTGCTACTAAGCTATTATATGCATGAATTATGCAGTTGGCCACAACAAACTTCTTTGCCGATTTGCCACGCCCCCAGTGGGCGTAGACGCATAATTTGGTTGCTTACATTCCAAAAATGCGAAAATTACAGGGTATTTTTCGATATGCCACGCCCCCAAGGAGGCTGAAAAATTATTTGGGGCATCGATAGAGGAGAACATTAGTAACTCAACCATCTAATTTTCAAGCTTCTAGCTCTAAAACTGTAGGAGATATAAACTTTTGCGGTTTGCCACGCCCCCTGTGGGCGTAGATATATCTACCATAGCTTATTAGTCTTGGGTTGTCAACCCGAGTATACATGCAAAATTTCAAGTCTCTAGTGTCAATAGTGTTCAAAATATAGCACAATTTGAAAAATCACTATATATTCAGGTCCGATTTGCCACGCCCCCAATAGGCGTAGACATAAAACTTTTTGATCGATCTTCTTAGAATCATAACATTAACTCACATGCAAAATTTCAGCGTTCTAGCTTTTAACGGTGTAGAAGATACGTATTTCCCGATTTGCCACCCCCCCAATGGGCGTAGATATATCCGCCATAGCTTTTTGAACTTGGGTTGTCACCCCGAGTATACGTTTCGAATTGCAACTCTCTAGCTCATCATCTAGTATGATAACTTAACTATGGGCGGAAGAGTTTTCCGATTTGCCACGCCCCTAGTGGGCGGATCGAGCAAATTTTTACACTTTATAATTCGGGAGCATATATGATTATATGTTTAAAATTTCAAGTCTCTAGCTCTAAAAGCGCCGAAAAATATTGCGTTCATACGGACAGACGGACAGACGGACGGACGGACGGACGGACAGACGGACGGACAGCAAGATGGACATTGCACAAAGCCAATATACTTTCTTCCCTTTGGGAACAAAGTATAAAAAAACAAGTAAGAACGTTGCAGTTAGGCGCAACTAACAGCGATATACTTTGTTCCCATAGGTGCATCTTATTTATTTAATAAACATTTAATTAACGAAATATTTCGGCAATTAGCAAACGTACATGGCAAGCAACAAACGTTTTCCCTACACATACATACAGATTTACACATGTACACACTATACGAGTATACACAATTTTCTATGTATACATACAAAAGTTTGGATGCCAGAATATTCTAAGAATTGTGACTGAATTGAGAATTTTTCGATCGTTACTTTAGTTTTGTCAAAAGGCGCTCTAGCAATGCCTTATTTGGTTTTAGTTAACGAAACTCAAGTCAGGGCAGTGGCGCTGGTGGTAAGCGCTATACAAGCTATACTTGGGTGCGTGGGTTCGAATCCCGCAGAGAACTTTTTTCAAAAATTATTTATTTTTATTTTTTTAATATTTGTATATTTATTATAAAATGCTTGCTGCCAATTGATAATCATTTATAAACATACGCATATGAATTGTGCATTTAAGTAAAAACTAAAACTGCTTTATGCTTTCCGATTTGCGACGCTGTGTGGCAGGCAGTTTTTCTATGCATGCATATATGTATGTATGCATGTGTACGTGTATACACATCCAAAAGTGTATACATATTGCAAGAATTGCCATTGTATTGTTTTGTGACGTCACAAGCTGCTGATCAGCTGGTCAGCTGATCAGCTGTGAATTTATTTAGGTTTAGCTAACGATTACATGTTGTTTTCAAAAGACCCAGGTTCGAATCCCGCTGGAAACTTTTTATTTATTAATCAAAAACTTATGAATTTTATTTTTAAATTCATTAATATTATTATATTTATGTTAAAATGCTTTTTGCCATCTTAGCAATTGCTACTAAGCTATTGTATGCATGAATTATGCAGTTGGCCACAACAAACTTCTTTGACGATTTGCCACGCCCCCAGGGGGCGTAGACGCATAATTTTTTGCCAGTTCTTAGAAAGGGCCGAGGCTAACATGCCTGCAAAATTTGGTTGCTTACATTCCAAAAATGCGAAAATTACAGGGTATTTTTCGATATGCCACGCCCCCAAAGAGGCTGAAAAATTCTTTTTGGGGGATCGATAGAGGAGAACATTAGTAACTCAACCATCCAATTTTCAAGCTTCTAGCTCTAAAACTGTAGGAGATATAAACTTTTGCGGTTTGCCACGCCCCCTGTGGGCGTAGATATATCTACCATAGCTTATTAGTCTTGGGTTGTCAACCCGAGTATACATGCAAAATTTCAAGTCTCTAGTGTTAATAGTGTTCAAAATATAGCACAATTTGAAAAATCACTATATATTCAGGTCCGATTTGCCACGCCCCCAATGGGCGTAGACATAAAACTTTTTGATCGATATTCTTAGAATCATAACATTAACTCACATGCAATATTTCAGCGTTCTAGCTTTAACGGTGTAGAAGATACGTATTTCCCGATTTGCCACGCCCCCAATGGGCGTAGATATATCCGCCATAGCTTTTTGAACTTGGGTTGTCACCCCGAGTATACATTTCAAATTGCAACTCTCTAGCTCATCATCTAGTATGATAACTTAACTATGGGCGGAAGAGTTTTCCGATTTGTCACGCCCCTAGTGGGCGGATCGGGAAAATTTTTACACTTTATAATTCGGGAACATATATGAGTATATGTTTAAAATTTCAAGTCTCTAGCTCTAATAGCGCCGAAAAATATTGCGTTCATACGGACAGACGGACAGACGGACGGACAGCAAGACGGACATTGCACAAACCCAATATACTTTTTCCCCTTCGGGAACAAAGTATAAAAACGCGTTCTGATATGTGAGAATCCGTCATACGACTTCGTGAGCCGCAAACAACTCATTTTATTGGCGAAGCAAGTCGCTCCAAAGGCACTTAGCTACCAGGGGCTGATCGTAACTGATCTTCGATAGTACTGGCATAG
This sequence comes from Drosophila antonietae, assembly GCA_030914385.1. Classification (NCBI taxonomy): domain Eukaryota; kingdom Metazoa; phylum Arthropoda; class Insecta; order Diptera; family Drosophilidae; genus Drosophila; species Drosophila antonietae. The sequence goes on along the minus strand of JAUESO010000609.1, from coordinate 37,076 downwards.
TGGCCTTATGAGAATTCCAAAAAATTATCGGATTGCTTTCCCAAGAAGTTTGTGGCAAGCTGCGTTACATCTCAAGTTCCCTCTTCCGCAATGTGTACTTTCAATATTGACCTTTTGTGGTCGTTTTCGAAGCTATCACCTTGGTCATATAAATTCATCATAATGTTGTTTTTTATATGCATTGCCATATTTGATGTGTTACAACTTGTTTTTATTATTTTAGGGCACAAATTGCATTTGCCTGTTCCATTTTTAAAATCTGCGTGATGCGTTTTTACCATTATGAGACAATTGCCAACGAAAATATAGAAAACAAGTAAGAACGTTGCAGTTAGGCGCACTAACAGCGATATACTTTGTTCCCATAGGTGCATCTTATTTATTTAATAAACATTTAATTAACGAAATATTTCGGCAATTAGCAAACGTACATGGCAAGCAACAAACGTTTTCCCTACACATACATACAGATTTACACATGTACACACTATACGAGTATACACAATTTTCTATGTATACATACAAAAGTTTGGATGCCAGAATATTCTAAGAATTGTGACTGCATTGAGAATTTTTCGATCGTTACTTTAGTTTTGTCAAAAGGCGCTCTAGCAATGCCTTATTTGGTTTTAGTTAACGAAACTTAGGTCAGGGCAGTGGCGCTGGTGGTAAGCGCTATACAAGCTATACTTGGGTGCGTGGGTTCGAATCCCGCAGAGAACTTTTTTCAAAAATTATTTATTTTTTATTTTTTTAATATTTGTATATTTATTATAAAATGCTTGCTGCCAATTGATAATCATTTATAAGCATACGCATATGAATTGTGCATTTAAGTAAAAACTAAAACTGGTTTATGCTTTCCGATTTGCGACGCTGTGTGGCAGGCAGTTTTTCTATGCATGCATATATGTATGTATGCATGTGTACGTGTATACACATCCAAAAGTGTATACATATTGCAAGAATTGCGATTGTATTGTTTTGTGACGTCACAAGCTGCTGATCAGCTGGTCAGCTGATCAGCTGTGAATTTATTTAGGTTTAGCTAACGATTACATGTTGTTTTCAAAAGACCCAGGTTCGAATCCCGCTGGAAACTTTTTATTTATTAATCAAAAACTTATGAATTTTATTTTTTAAATTATTAATATTATTATATTTATGTTAAAATGCTTTTTGCCATCTTAGCAATTGCTACTAAGCTATTGTATGCATGAATTATGCAGTTGGCCACAACAAACTTCTTTGCCGATTTGCCACGCCCCCAGGGGGCGTAGACGCATAATTTTTTGCCAGTTCTTAGAAAGGGCCGAGGCTAACATGCCTGCAAAATTTGGTTGCTTACATTCCAAAAATGCGAAAATTACAGGGTATTTTTCGATATGCCACGCCCCCAAAGAGGCTGAAAAATTATTTTTGGGGGATCGATAGAGGAGAACATTAGTAACTCAACCATCCAATTTTCAAGCTTCTAGCTCTAAAACTGTAGGAGATATAAACTTTTGCGGTTTGCCACGCCCCCTGTGGGCGTAGATATATCTACCATAGCTTATTAGTCTTGGGTTGTCAACCCGAGTATACATGCAAAATTTCAAGTCTCTAGTGTCAATAGTGTCCAAAATATAGCACAATTTGAAAAATCACTATATATTCAGGTCCGATTTGCCACGCCCCCAATGGGCGTAGACATAAAACTTTTTGATCGATCTTCTTAGAATCATAACATTAACTCACATGCAAAATTTCAGCGTTCTAGCTTTAACGGTGTAGAAGATACGTATTTCTCGATTTGCCACGCCCCCAATGGGCGTAGATATATCCGCCATAGCTTTTTGAACTTGGGTTGTCACCCCGAGTATACATTTCAAATTGCAACTCTCTAGCTCATCATCTAGTATGATAACTTAACTATGGGCGGAAGAGTTTTCCGATTTGCCACGCCCCTAGTGGGCGGATCGGGAAAATTTTTACACTTTATAATTCGGGAACATATATGAGTATATGTTTAAAATTTCAAGTCTCTAGCTCTAATAGCGCCGAAAAATATTGCGTTCATACGGACAGACGGACAGACGGACAGACGGACAGACGGACGGACAGCAAGACGGACATTGCACAAACCCAATATACTTTTTCCCCTTCGGGAACAAAGTATAAATATCAAAAATATAAAATATATCACAAAAATATTCGATATTTGGGTAAAAAAAATATTCCGATATAAATATATTTTTTTTTTAAATATATATATCAATATATCAATATATAATATATATATATATTTTCAACAACCCTACTCTGAACCCATTGAAAATGGGAATTCAGGATAAAATGGTTTTGTAAAAATGTATATAACAGGAAGAGCACGTCGCAGACTCCACAAAGTATTTATATTCTTAATCAGCACAAAAAAATAAGTTGATATAGCCCTGTCCGTCTGTCCGTCCGTGTATGAACGTCGAGATTTCGGAAACTACAAAAGCTAGAGCTGAAATATCACATGAATACTTATATACTTATATACTTCTGTTTTTTGAGCATAACTTCTACACCGTTTTAGCTAGAGAAATTTGTATATTTAGATAGATATGATAGATACGCAGATTTTGTGATTTTGTCAGATTTTGTCAATAGGAAGGCTCTAGTCGAGGCGGCTCGACTGAACCCTGCAAAAAAAGTGATACTCTTCTTCTTTACGCAGCTATGAGCGCGTGTTCTGCTAACCGCGCAGTTGCTGCCGTGGCTTGGGAGTGGGTTGGGCTGAACTTTGGACGCTTATAACTCCATTTCTAGATGAACGATCTTCATGAAATTTTCGGAAAATATTAATAGCATTCAAATGTGTCGATTTGCCAAATAGCAAGTCTCTAGTATTTGAAATGCGTTTTTTTTTCAAATGGGGGCGAAGGGGGCATCCAAAATCGAAAAGTAACATAATCTGCGTATCCATAATATCTATCTAAGAAGTAGAAGTAATGCCCAAAAAACCTTAAAAATGTGACGAATTTTCGATTTCTTATCGATAATTTGGAAATGGGATGAATTATCGACAAAACAAAATAAAATCGTACTGCGTAGCTAACATACGAGTATTCATGTGAAATTTCAGCTCTCTAGCTTTTGTAGTTTCCGAAATCTCGACGTTCATCCGGACGGACGGACAGACGGACAGGGCTCAATCAACTTATTTTTTTCTGCTGATCAAAAATATATATACTTTGTGAGGTCTGCGACGTCTACTTCTGCCTGTTACATACATTTTCACAAAACCATTATACCCTGAATTCCCATTTTCAATGGATTCGGGGTATAAAAACGCATTTCAAATAATAGAGACTTGTAATTTTGCAAATAGACACATTTGGATGCCATTAATATATTTCGAAAGTTTCATGAGGATCGTCTATCTAGAAATTAAGTTATAAGCGTCCAAAGTTAAGTCCAATTCACCCCCAAGCCACGGCAGCAACTTCACGGTTAGCAGAGCGCGCACCCATACGTTCGTAAAGAAGAAGAGTATTAGTTTTTTTTTTTGCAGGAATCAGAGTATCTCGTAGTCGAGCCGTCCCGACTACAGCCGTCTTACTTGTTTCAAATAAACAATAGTAACAGCTATATTTGAAGGCAAGTAAAAAAGCCCCAGTGGAGACTGCTCGACTACGAGACCCCCTGAACCCTTCGGAGAACCAATAGTATCTCGTAGTCGAGCCGTCCCGACTACAGCCGTCTTACTTGTTTCAAATAAACATAGTAACAGCTATATTTGAAGGCAAGTAAAAAAGCTCCAGTGGAGACTGCTCGACTACGAGATCCCCTGAACCCTTCGGAGAACCAATAGTATTGCAAGAATTTTCCGCTAAGCTTTTGCATGCATATATGTATACAGTGTATCACATTAATATTCAGTATTTTGTGTTTTCAACTTCAAACGCAAATAAAGCATTAACTATATATTAAAATAAATAAAAGTGTAAAGGGTATTTTGTGGGGTCTGCCACGCCTCCTTCTGCCTGTTACATGGATTTAACAAAACCATTGATTTCCCATTTTCATTAGGTGCAGGGTATTAAAACGGATCGTGACACCTTTTTCTATAGGCTTGTTCCGTTTATCCCCTAATTAAGCCATATAATATATATATGTATATGTATATATATATATATATATATATATATTTTTTTTTTTTTTTTTTTTTTTTTTTTTTTTCTAAACCTATTAAAAATTCTGTTTTCTCCCTTTAACGTCAATTTTCTAATAACCTGTCTGATTAATTAAATTGCTTTCCAGGCCCAGACCTGGAACCACACATACCAACAAATACACATATGTATGTACATATGTATGTACATATGTACATATGTACATATGTACAAAAGCATCCACGATGATCGTCAGCTCAATATTTGCCTAACTCACTCGCACATTCTATAGCGAGCTCTCTTCCACTTATGTGTTGGAAACGCAAGTCATGACGACTTTGCAGTCGCTACAAGCAATACAGCCGTACATTTATTGTAATTATATTGTTATACCCTGAACCCATTGAAAATGGGAAATCAGGGTATAATGGTTTTGTTAAAAGTATGTAACAGGCAGAAGGAGGCGTGGCAGACCCCATAAAGTATATATATTCTTGATCAGGGTGACGAGAAAAGTTGATATAGCCATGTCCGTCTGTCCGTCCGTCCGTCCGTCCGTCCGTCCGTCCGTCCGTCCGTCCGTCCGTCCGTCCGTCCGTATGTATGAACGCGTCGATTTCCGAAGATACAAAAGCTAGAGAGTTCATTCTTTTTGTGTTAGGTCCGTATATTGCACGCGCAGTACGAGTTTGTTTCAGAAATTCGATAACTTGTATATTTGCTTAGTTATCGATAACTGAAATTATCGGGAACCAGTTATAAAATTCTAGCTAATTCATCTTTAGAGTTAGAGTCTCCAAGTCTTCTGCATATATATAGATACTAATTTAATACAATTTCGGTTTTTGTCAGATTTTGGATTCCGGTCCCCAATTCGCCCCACCACCCCCAAATGTGTAAAAAATGCATTTCAAATACTAGAGACATGCAGTTTGGTTTAGCATATAGATATGAATATCATAATTATAATCTGAAGAAATCAATACGATTGTCCATCTAGAAACAGAATTATCAATCATCAAAGTTTTCTCATCAAAGCCCATGTGGCGTAGCAACAAAGGCAGCGGCGACACAGCAACACGCATTGCGGGCACACATACATACATACATACATATGTATGTGTGCAAGCTTAGATCAGCGTGTGGCTGCAATCGTACATACATATACATACATACATATGTATGTATTTGTGCATGTAAAGCTAATTGTAAAAGAGTTATGATTTCTAAAAAAAAACCTAAAATGTCAAATAGAATATGTAGATCATATGCTGAACTCTCATTACATTCCATTATATATTTTATTATAGTATATTTATTTAAAAAATTTTAAAACAAGAATGGAAATGCAAGCAATGTTGAGCAATGCAAATCAATTTTCGTATGCGTGTGCACATATACACACAAAAAATCTTGGGCAGTTTTCTATGTTGCTATGCGTGCAAATTCTAAGAATCACAATTGTTTTTGAATTGCGTTAGAATTGTCTTTGAATTGTATTTGTATTTTCAGCCACTGCTTTAGTGTTTCTTTCGTATATGGCGAATTTCATTCGTTTTCGCTACTCTGCTGTTTAAGTGAGCCGTGGTGTAGATGGCTAGACAGATGCAACGAATGTTAGGGTGTCGTAGGTTCTAGCCTCGCCTAAGCCCTTCATAATTTCTTATTTTTAATTTTTCTTTCTTTTTAATTATTATTTGTTCATTTGTATTTTATACCTTTGAAAGTCAGTTGGTAGTTTTACAATTATGAAGTGTCTGTGTTAATTAAGGTGATGCGTGTTAATCGAGGAACGTCTAATTGTTGGGTCTATTTTTAATGATATTTAATAATATAACATTTTTCGAATTTCAACTAATATAAGCGCCATCTATTATTATTTTTTTTTGGCAATGCATACACACATATGTAAATATACATGTATGTACATATGTACATTTTGAACGTTACACTCATACATTCTTATGTATACTTTCTGATTTATCCATATGGGTAATTCTCCAGAAAAGTCAACTTTTTGTCACGTTCGACACTGGTTTTTTGTAATTATCTTGAAAACGGATTAATTTTAGTACTAATCAAGAGCAATATATTTAACTATTTGTCAAAATAATGAAGTTTTTTGCCATTTTCAGCACTAAAATTGATGCATTTTCAAGATAATTACAAAAAACCAAACCACAGTACAGATTATTTTTTTATTTTATTAAAATTGGGTTCAGGGTATTATCTAGTCGAGCACTCTCGACTAGAGTTTTCTTACTTGTTTTTATATACATATGTATGTTCTTGGAATTGTTGCTGTCAAATTATTAAATCTACAATTGTATGCACATACATATGTATGTATTTAATTTATTTTAGTCCAGACATTCGCACACATACATATGTACATACATATATGTATGTATACATATGCTTAAGTGTCAACTCTCTTCGAACGCATACATATGTATGTATACATCGTACATGTGTGTACGTAGAAGGGTACTTACGAATGTAAATGAATATGCCTAGAACATTATTTGTTGAATTTCACCACAAATAATATTCAGTACGCATGGACAAATCAGTGCTTCAAAACGTTGGTGACGCCACAGTTTAATTGAAAAGAATGTATTTAGTATGTACATTGTACAAACAACCATATATGAATGTGCATACATACATACATTCATATTCACATTCCCATATACCATTAGTCGCAAGGTCGACCATCCCTTATACAGCCAGAACGACAAATATATACGCTACAATCTCAATGGGTTTATATTTAATAACGCCTATAATGTTCAAGTGATTACTGATTACGGTCGGAATAAATTGTTAGAGTTATTATTATAAATATTTTGCAACGTGCTTATTTTGTTAACTCTTACGGTATATCGAAATGTCGCCCAGTTGCACTTGTATGACTTCCTATCAGATAGAATCTCAACAGCAATATATTTCAAATAACTTTCCCAGTAGTGCGATTGGGTGTTATTAATCTAAGCTAACTGACAAGCAGTGAAGCCACGTGATCGGTACGGGTCTATCGAGACTAGACATAAGCCTAGACAAAGCGAACAATGCGGAAAGGCTGTCGCCAGGTCTCATATTACTCTCCCGATAACGATTACATTGTGTGTTCAGAAATGGATTTGTATAATACTCATGTATACATATATTTATATTTATGTTTATATTGTATTACAATTACAAAAACCGGTTAGCAGGTGTACCTGTTGTATGTTGAGAAAAAACGCAGAGAAACAAAAAACAATTTAGTGGTTTCAGTAACTGTTTATATTCAAAGCAAAAAAAACAATCGAAACGAAAATCGAAAAAACAAAATAAACTCGTATTCCGTAGCTAACATACGAGTGCTCATGTGAAATTTCAGCTCTCTAGCTTTTGTAGTTTCCGAAATCTCGACGTTCATACGGACGGACGGATGGAGGGACGGACGGACAGGGCTAGATCAACTTATTTTTTTATGCTGATCAAGAATATATATACTTTATGGGGTCTGCGACGTCTCCTTCTGCCTGTTACATACATTTTCACAAAACCATTATACCCTGAATTCCCATTTTCAATGGGTTCAGGGTATAAAAAAACGCAGAGAAACAAAAAACAATTTAGTGGTTTCAGTAACTGTTTATATTCAAAGCAAAAAAAAACCAGAAAACTGTTCACAATCAAATCGTTTGAAGTGTTCACTCGCTACTGTCACTGAGTGTCACTCACTTCTGTTCTCATCTCGATCTTGACTTTTGTATAACAAACAATAAGTACATGCATACATATATACGAATACATATACATATATAGATGTGCATATATAAATATATAAGTTCAGCTTAGCTTTGGGCTATGTCAACCTTTCATTCCGTTTCTAATTATCAGTGCTAGATTGGGAGGCACCCACTATATAGCCCTTGGCTGTGAGGACGCTACGACAACGGACATGGACCTGGTAGCGCAGAGACCAATCGATTGTATAGCCAGGTGCCAAGCATGCGAATTGCTCTTCAGCCAATAGAAGCTCCGGGTCACTGTGCGTATTCAGTACCAACTCATGATCACGACAGAATTCATGCAGTTCGGCTGGCACTACGCAGCAGGTGGCCAGATTTACCTGCGCTATGGTGGGTACCACTTCAGCCGATTTGTATAGTTCAGCCAAAGTCTTTGCATCGAGATCGGCAATGCCCAACTGTTTGATTTGTTTTTTAAGGGCGTATTGCTCCAAGCCTTTGTAGAGTAACTTTAGTTCTGCTATGCCCTCCTCACCATTCCGTACACTCCAGCTGTTCGCCGCATCGCTGACACTGGTGCTGCTTCCGGTTTCGCTGCTCCCCTCTGAGCAGGGATTTTTTGCTGTTGTGTCTACTGTCGTTGCGCTGGCAACTGCTGAGACATTGGGGTGGTAAGCAAGCACCACATTGTCCACATGCGTCACATTGAGTATGTTGAGCAACGCATCAACGGCCTGATTGATGCACTCCGTCGAATTCTTGTTAAGGAATATCTTAGCACCAATGCTAATCTCATTGCGTCCATTTTCTGTCAGTCGATTGTTCAGTTCCTGCGTAGCACAGAGCACGCGACCATGCCGCTTGTCAATCTCAACTACCACGCTCTCTGTCTTTGGATTGTTGTGTAGGGTAATTTTTAATCCGTCGTACAGCTCCTCGTTGGACTTGCGCTGCCCCAGCTCGTTATTGATTATGTTGCCTGTGCTGATGACCACGTTCTGGTAGTTTTTCGGTATTGTTGGTATCATATTGTTATTGATGTTCACAATTTTTTTTTTCAGCTAATGACCCCGTTTGTTGATAAGTGATTGCCTCCGACTGCACCGACTATCGCGCCCGTCGGTTTCTGTTGCTATTTTGCCACAAAGGCCGTGTGCATCGGTACTTAAATACACTCCGAAGTAGTGATGTTAGCATAAAATATCGATTTATAATGCGCCATCGATTACTAAAATATGCACAAGTCACTTGCACTTCGTTTATTATTAAAATTCATTGTTTTTATATGAAGAGAACTGAATATAAATCGGCTTATTTCCTTCTAAATATTATATATTCATTCAAAGTGCTTTGACTACTCACTTCATTTCATTCAATTTTAATGCTCACTTACATACATATGTATTTATATCAACGGAATCTAATATGCACTTTTTAATACAATAATAATAATAATAATATTAATGGTACTTTTATACTTTTAATTGTAAATTAAACTAATATAGTTTGATCTTATTTATCGCTTCTACTACGAATTTTTAACAAATATATATTTATCAACACTAAATAAAAGTGTGTTAATATCATGTTAATATCGTAATCGAATAGCGCGCCTTATTTTAAGCGTAAATGTTCATGCGCACCATCAGGATATAAGTGCGCTGTTTTACAGAAAGTAGATAATATTGCTCAATTCAAACAAATATTGACCAGCGATTTCATTGTATACTCATAACAGACGTGGCGTTACTCATTAATTCACCAGCCCTGCAAGTAGCGTTTGAAAGGTGAAGACCAAAAACTGGTAGATGATTTTATAGCTACTGTCAAGTTTATACAGATAATTCGTTTATCACATTAATATAGTAACGTAAGAACTGTTAAAATCAATTAACAATAAACTTGGCTTTTAATTAATATTATTCTATGGCTATTTGTGTGTCTATTTAAATGTTATTAATGGACTCAGTAGGGCATTCAACAAGTATTTTATGCCCCGCATTAGGTCCTGCATCCGTGCATCCACCGGCGATGCAACTAGCATGCGCTGTATGCTCATACTGCCTAGATGCGGGGACTTGCAGTCCAAACACTCTATAGTTTTCAAGTCCACTTGGGGCGGAGCAGTGGAACCAGGAACAAAGTATTCGCGTGGATTGTTGGCAAGTTGGCGCGAATTGTGGAGAGTGCCATAGAATGAGATCCGATCGCCACGGTGAAGTCCCTGCGTAAAATTACCAAAGTCATGATGAGCACGTATCAACACATCCGATGTAAAAGTGCCACGTCCTAGTAGACTACTGGATGATGCCACCTGAACGAGTATCTCATACTCGTAACGATTCCAACGCTGCAACGTGCAATAGCCGGTGTGTGCACTAAACATCTTGATCACGTGCTGCCACTCTATACAGTGTGTCTCGCGCTGGGGATTACATTCGAAATTCTGCGCAATATTTTCGCCATGTACACAGCGCAACAACTTTCCCAACCAGTTGGGCAGATAATTGTCTATCACATCCTCCAGTATATTGAATACGCGAGCAATTTGAACGTGCGACACTTTACCCTCCCAAGCTACATGCATGCCATTAAGATGGGTGCAGCGTAGTTGGGCCTTCACTTTGTTCGGCTGATCATGAAGAGGCTGGGCACATAGCTCATAGAAGCGTTCCCATTTAAGTGAATCGGACAGAGTGTGCATGCCCACGGTTGGACTAGAAAGCACATTGGGTACGGCATTAAAACGAGGAGTATCTTTGAAACTGGACGTCATATAGGGAAATACCAGCACACATGCGGTAGTGAGCCCCACAAATAGCTGAAACGGAAGTTTAAGAAAATATTTAAAATTTTGTATCTAAACTACTAACCTGCAACATAGTGATGTACTTCTGTGTCGAGCGATTAACAGCTAGGACGCAAGAGAGAAGCACTACCATGGCACAGGCAATGGCCGTGGTTCCCCAGCGCAGATGATCGCTTGTCAAGCCCAAACTATCAATGGCAACAAAAACAGGTACCAGCAGTGCCACAATGCCAAATAGGGGCAGGAACAGAACAATACCAGCTAGACCGAGAGCTGCACGCATTGCACCAAAAACTGTAGCACTTTGTGATGTTACAATGCAAACCTGCAACCAACTAAGAGTGACGCAGTGTGGGATTAGGTAGGTGTATACCCCATGCCAGCTTGAGCGTTTAGCCAGCAGTACAAGTAGGATAGGTATCAGTAGGTAGAGAGCTGTGCGACAATTAAGGCAGAACTCAATGCCATTGCCAATTACAAAGGAGGAAAAGGTGGGTACACGAAGATCGAGAAATCGCCAATGAGTGGACACAACTTCGTCCAACTCGTACGGATACTTGGCAAGCACATTGACGGCAAACGAAACGATAACCAGCCAGTCTGGGATAAATTGGGACGAGGCATACATAAAGACGCTTAACGTAATGAATGTGTTAGCCCCCGATATGATGGTCAACTCGGAGTGGGGCAGCCAAGCGTCTGCAACCAGCGGATAAACGATCAAATTACAAATGAAAGCACAAAAGTAATACAGATACGGTTTCATATTGTTACGCAAGAAACGCTGCTCCGATATCTCAGCCTCGATGTTGTGATCACCGTAGCTAAGGAATAAGCCAGACCAGATCCGGAAGTCCACAAATTGTTGTTTGGTCTTGAGCATGCGACATGTAGACCAAAGCATTACGCCTAGACTTAGATAATAGCTAATCATCGGCAACATATGTCGTTCACTATCCTCTACGCTGCTCCACCAGCTCAGCAGTACGAGTACGCTACAACGTACACTCAGAGGAAGCATGGCGGGCAACGCGACGACCAGGTTAATGAATCGATGGTAAAGTAACGTAAAGAAAACCAGTGGATGAAAGATTATGCGATAGAAACAAGGCACATGATCCAAACTCTGCGGATGCGGTACGGACAAAGTCAATGTCTCGTTGACACTGGGCATGCGCCCAGCGGAATAATTTGAAGCAGCAGATACCAAATGTGCCTCAGTTATAAAACGACGCCGCTCTACATTTGTGCGGCCAACGGTAATAGCATCTTCCAAAGGTTCGTGCTCGCACTCGCTGCTTTCATCTGTGTTGGATGAGGAGGCGTTATTGGTGCCACGGCGTCGTCGTTTGCGTTGCAGATTATAAATGCCTCGCATTTTGCGCTCCAGCTGCTTGGGCGTAATATGCTCGTTACCATTAGACAGGCAGGCAAAGAGCTCGCGAGCTGCTTTCCTTGCGGCGCGCTCGCCCGACGTCATGGCCAAACACCTACGCACTTCTTCCGCATTTTCCGTCGTAATGCCATTACCAGCATTGTAACATTTGCGAAGCAAACACACTGCCTCTTCATGCCCTTGTTGTGCTGCGCTAACCAGCCAATGAACGGCTTTTTGGCTCTCATTTGTCATATTGGGCTCTGCAATAAAGAAGTATTAAATGCGTTCAGCGGTTCTGCAGACTGCATACCTATTGCATTTTCAAGCAGTTTGCGCCCCAGATCGTATTGCACCTGTGGACAGCCCTCTTCTGCAATGTGTTCCTTTAGCTTGTTCAATGAAGCACGATCTAAGCGCAAAAATGAGACATTCATTTTTCATATAACAAATAACATGCATGAAATTACCTTCGAGGTTCCATCGTCTTCTTTTGCTGACACCTGTCGGTGCATTTTGTGTCCATGTGGCCATCGAAGAGCAGCGGACTGCTAATTTTTTTACTAGTTTATTTATAATTACGAGTCGCACCAAGCCATTCTGAACACGACGTCGGAACGACTTATAGCAAATGAACGAACCGATTAGCTCATATTATTCGTTTAAGTTTAATTATCGTTAATTTATTTCATACTTTAAGAATCAAACCAGTTAGATTAACGATCGCGGTATTTTTTTTTTTTTTTTTTTCATTTACAAAACTGAATTATATTGTGTATTTAATTAAATATAATAAATTTTTCGATATCGTACTTTCATCAGATTACAAAAACCGGTGATGGTTCGATAACCGTTTAATGGTCGTGGACTATCGTTCTCTATTCCATATGAGGCAAAGTCAGCTGTATTTCAATGTAGTACTTTTATTTTGGCGGTCTTTGATTTCAAAAGTTCGTATACTTTATTATCATACATATTTTTTTGTAGAAAAAAAAAAAACATTTCTTGCCACATTATTGGTATCCTGATCATTTTCATTAATTACCTAATTATTGTCAGGCAACACATACATAGATCAAAAACAAGTAACAAAGCTGTAGTCGAGACTGCTCGACTACGATATCCCCTGAGCCCTTCTTCGAACGATTCATATTCCAAGAATTAGTGCTGGGCGCAACATCGATGTAACATCGATACATCGAGGTTTTTAAAAAAATTAGGAACATCGATGTTTTTTGTTCGATTTTCCATGTTTTGTAAAAATGTTCCATCCACTAAATTTATCCAATTTATCCAAAACAGCGGGCAGCGGGAATTCTGGCTTTTTAAACAAATATTTAACTTTTTTCCGCTTATCTTTCTTAGCACTTTAACATATTTTAGAGAATGTATGTACAATGAAGTGTTGTTCATTGTAGTTGAATTAAAACCCAATTCAAAGTTCAGTATAAACAAAAATGCCAGGATGTGTATCGTAACAGCCAAGAATTCAAATTCTGGCTGCGAAATTATGTATATTGTAGGGTTGTTGATAATATATCAAAATATCAATATATCGATATTTTTATAAAAAAAAAATATATTTATATCGTGATATTTTTTTTGCCCAAATATCGAATATTTTTGCGATATATTTGATACATATATCGTTGGTCACACAAATTGTGAGACATTCTGAATCAAAATGGTTAAAACGAATTATTCAGATTTCAAAAATGGAACAGCAAAATGCAATTTAAGCCTTAAAATAATAAAAACAAGTTGTAACACATCAAATATGGCAATGCATATAAAAAACAACATTATGATGAATTTAGAAGACCAAGGTGATAGCTTCGAAAACGACCACAAAAGGTTAATATTGAAAGTACACATTGCGGAAGAGGGAACTTGAGATGTAACGCAGCTTGCCCCAAACTTCTTGGGAAAGCAATCCGATAATTTTTTTGAATTCTCATAAGGCCATGGAAGATCAATTACGATCAGCCCCTGGTAGCTAGGTGCCTTTGGAGCGACGTTTTTTTTTATACTTTGTTCCCGAAGGGGAAAAAGTATATTGGGTTTGTGCAATGTCCGTCTTGCTGTCCGTCCGTCCGTCTGTCCGTCTGTCCGTCTGTCCGTATGAACGCAATATTTTTCGGCGCTATTAGAGCTAGAGACTTGAAATTTTAAACATATACTCATATATGCTCCCGAATTATAAAGTGTTAAAATTTTCCCGATCCGCCCACTAGGGGCGTGGCAAATCGGAAAACTCTTCCGCCCATAGTTAAGTTATCATACTAGATGATGAGCTAGAGAGTTGCAATTCGAAACGTATACTCGGGGTGACAACCCAAGTTCAAAAAGCTATGGCGGATATATCTACGCCCATTGGGGCGTGGCAAATCGGGAAATACGTATCTTCTACACCGTTAAAGCTAGAACGCTGAAATTTTGCATGTGAGTTAATGTTATGATTCTAAGAAGATCGATCAAAACGTTATATGTCTACGCCCATTGGGGGCGTGGCAAATCGGATCTGAATATATATTTTGATTTTTCAAATTGTGCTATATTTTGAACACTATTGACGCTAGAGACTTGAAATTTTGCATGTATACTCGGTACCCAAGATCAATAAGCTATGGTAGATATATCTACGCCCACAGGGGGCGTGGCAAACCGCAAAAGTTTATATCTCCTACAGTTTTAGAGCTAGAAGCTTGAAAATCGGATGGTTGAGTTACTAATGTTCTCCTCTATCGATGCCCCAAAAATAATTTTTCAGCCCCTTTGGGGGCGTGGCATATCGAAAAATACCCTGTAATTTTCGCATTTTTGGAATGTAAGCAACCAAATTTTGCAGGCATGTTAGCCTCGGCACTTTCTAAGAACTGGCAAAAAATTATGCGTCTACGCCCCCTGGGGGCGTGGCAAATCGGCAAAGAAATTTGTTGTGGCCAACTGCATAATTCATGCATATAATAGCTTAGTAGCAATTGCTATGATGGCAGAAAGCATTTTAGCATAGATATAATAATATTAATGAATTTAAAAAATAAAATTCATAAGTTTTTGATTAATAAATAAAAAGTTTCCAGCGGGATTCGAACCTGGGTCTTTTGAAAACAACATGTAATCGTTAGCTAAACCTAAATAAATTCACAGCTGATCAGCTGACCAGCTGATCAGCTGCTTGTGACGACACAAAACAATGCAATCGCAATTCTTGCAATATGTATACACTTTTGGATGTGTATACACAAATACAAACATCTGTGTACATACATACATACATATATGCATGCATAGAAAAACTGCTTGCCAAGCAAGCAGAGTGGCAAATCGGAAAAGTTGTTTTAGTTTTAGCTTAAATGCACAATTCATATGCGTATGCTTATAAATTATTATCAATTGGCAGCAAGCATTTTATAATAAATATACAAATATAAAAAAAATTAAAAAATAATAATTTTTGAAAAAAACAAGTAAGAAGGCTCTAGTCGAGACTGCTCGACTACGAAATCCCCTGAACCCTGCAAAAAACTGATACTCTTCTTCTTTACGCACTCAGAGGCGCGCGCTCTGCTAACTGCGCAGTTGCTGCAGTGGCTTGGGGGTGGGTTGGGCTGAACTTTGGACGCTTATAACTCCATTTCTAAATGGACGATCTTCATGAAATTTTCAGAGTAGATCAAGAGTATCTAAATCTACCTATGTGCCAAATTGCAAATCTCTAGTATTTGAAATGCGTTTTTTCCAAATTAGGGGCGAAAGGGGCGTGGCATCCAAAATCTGAAAACTACAACATCTGCGTATCCATAATATCTATCTAAATATATAAAGTTGAAGTCTCTAGCTAAAACGGTGTAGAAGTTATACCCAAAAAACCTAAAAAATGTAAACGAATTTTCTATTTTGTATCGATAATTTGGAAATGGGACGAGTTATCGAAAAAAACAATATAAACTCGTATTGCGTAAGTAACATCCGAGTGTTCATGTGAAATTTCAGCTCTCTAGCTTTTGTAGTTTCCGAAATCTCGACGTTCATACGGGCGGACGGACAGACGGACAGGGCTCAATCAACTTATTTTTTTATGCTGATCAAGAATATATATACTTTATAGGGTCTGCGACGTCTCCTTTTGTCTGTTACATACATTTTCACAAAACCATTATACTCTGAATTCCCATTTTCAATGGGTTCAGGGTATAAAAAAAGTTTTTTGCGGGATTCGAACCCACGCACCTAAGCATAGCCTGCATAGCGCTTACCACCAGCGCCACTGCCCTGATATGAGCTTTGTTAACTAAAACCAAATAAGGCATTGCTAGAGCGTCTCTGACAAAACTAAAGTAACGATCGAAAAATTCCCAATTCAGTCACAATTCTTAGAATATTCTGGCATGCAAACTTTTGTATGTATACATAGAAAACTGTGTATACTCGTATAGTGTGTACATGTGTAAATCTGTATGTATGTGTAGGGAAAACGTTTGTTGCTTGCCATGTACGTTTGCTAATTGCCGAAATATTTCGTTAATTAAATGTTTATTAAATAAATAAGATGGATGGGAACAAAGTATATCGCTGTTAGTTGCGCCTAACTGCAACGTTCTTACTTGTTTTTATTTGAAGTTTTGAATTTGTGAAATGATGAATGATTTTCAATCAAATATACCATTTAATTTTGTTAAGAATATAAACATTGAATATGTTTATAATAAAAAAAAAAGTTTTTTCCGATGTTTCATCGATACATCGATGTTTTTTATTGCAAATGTTTCGATGTTTCTCCAGCACTACCAAGAATGCTTCGTTTCGATTCTCCACGCGTAAGAAACTATACATGCAAAAACACGAGCACACACACACGCTGATCCACGCTTGTAAGCATGTACATATGTATGTGTGTAAGCATTGCAAGCGTCTTGCTGTCTCGCTGCCTTGCTTGCTGCGCCACATGGGTTTTGCTGCGGAAACTTTATTGATTAATAATTCTGTTTCCAGAAGGACATCGTATTGATCTCTTCAGATTATGAATATGATATTAATACCTACATATATGCTAAACCAAACTGCATGTCTCTAGTATTTGAAATGCATTTTTTTTCACATTTGGGGGTGGTGGGCCGAAGTGGGGACCGGAATCCAAAATCTGATAAAACCCGAAATTGTATTAAATTAGTATCTATATATATACAGAAGACTTGGAGACTCTAACTCTAAAGATGAATTAGATATAATTTTATAACTGGTTCCCGATAAATTCGTTTATCGATAACTTTGCAAATATACAAGTTATCGAATTTCTGAAGCAAACTCGTACTGCGCGTGCAATATACGAACCTAACACAAAAAGAATGAACTCTCTAGCTTTTGTATCTTCGGAAATCGACAGACGGACGGCCGGACAGACGGACACGCCTCCTTCTGCCTGTTACATACATTTAACAAAACCATTATACCCTGATTTCCCATTTTCAATGGAATGGATTTCCCATTTTCAATGGGCCCAGGGGTATAAAAATAATTGAAGTGGTCAGCCTAAGTTCTCGAAAATTATAAAATATCAAAGAATTTAATTTATTACCAAAAAATATATTTGATTAAAATAATTCCATAATAATTATTTCACAAAGCGAAATTATAGTTTTATTTTATTCTCCTCGTCTTTCTAATTTGATTCTCACGTTTTGTTGGGAACGTAACACAATGCCATATTCAAAAATTATGTCCTCTAGTCGGGTAACAGGTAAGAGTTTGAAGTTTCGTAATATAGATACTAGTAGAACTTTCATCTCCAAAATGGCAAACTTTTGACCAATGCAATTTCGTTGCCCAGCACTAAATGGAACAAAGGAAAAAGGATGAAGAATCGACGTATTTTGTTGTAAAAATCGTTCTGGCTGGAATTTCAAAGGATTTGAAAAATGACGGGGATCTCTCATTACATCAAACACGTGTATATTAATTTGGGTCCCCTTTGGCAATATTAATCCGTTTATAACAGTCTCTTCAGTACATACGCGACCTAGAAATGGAACTGGTGGAAAAAGGCGTAATGACTCCTTAATAACACAATCCAGGTAATCCAGCTGATTAAAACTGAAAACATTGAGATTATTATCATCTCTGGATATATGCTGCAGCTCCATAAAGCAACGATTTTGAACATCTTCATTGAGAGCTAACATAAGCAAGGTAAAAATAAGACAGGTGGAAGTTGTGTCATATCCTTCAAACATAAATGTGTTGACTTCGTCACAAATTCCTTGATGATCGATTAAACCTTCAGTCTCTGCTTCTAACAGGGTATCCAGCATTGCATACCGTTGTTTTTTTCCAATGTAACTTTTAAGTTCAGTCTGTTGTTTGCTTTGACTTCGCTTTCGCTTGATAATGTGACTAGCAAAGTCGTGTGCCAACTTAAGATTTGTTTTATGCTTTTTATAGCTACCACAAAGATAAAAGATTGACGAATAATACATCAAAGGATTACACGTTCGTTCAACCATAATAGTCTCTAAAGCATGTATTGCTTCACGATATTGTGTGCCTTCTACCATATCATCAAGTCTTACACCTAGAGCTGTTTCTGTTCAATAAAAAAATATATGTAGATAATTAAATATGTGAATCATCAATTTATATATATATATATATATATATATATATAAGTTATAAGTAATACTTTATACGAACCACAAACATTGTTTAATGTAAACTGTGGAATAACCTGGCTAAGATCCAATTCGTCGTCCACATTGCGATATAAAACATCAACTAGTTTATTACATTCTTCCCTAAAAGTTAAAGAAAGTTTTACACTACAATACCTCTACGAAATATATGGATATACTTGAAAATATCTAAAAATTGCTGCAGCACATTAAAATGAAACGCAGGCGTCAACATCTTTCGTCTCTTATGCCACTTCCGATCTTAAGACCACAAAATTAATAATTTACAATAGTTACATGATTACCTGCCTTACCTGTACTAATAAGCAACCCATCCCCCATGAAGGGCCTTAGCAATTCGTATACAATATTTTTTGTTATCAACTTTGTACTCTGAAAAATTTCTTCGGCATCCTCTGCACATACTACATTGTAGATCGGTGCAAATAAAAAATACCAAAGATAGCTGCGTCCGTTGGCCTTAATATAAGCATCACGGACAAAACGAAATAGCATTGCTGCGGTAAGCACATGTTGATTGTTATCCTTTTATTATTTTTTATAAAAATTTGCCTGACTTACCTGGGGTCATCTTCAGTATATCAAAATTATTCCCAAATCTTGTTTTACCCGGTAGTAGGATTACCTTATCCTTTAAAGGACTACCATCCTGTGTCTTAATGCGCTTAGCAAGAGAAAGAATAAAGTATTTTCTATTTAGGTATCGAAACAGCAGCCACACTCCTGTCAGTATGACTGTATTTCCAATCAATTCAATCAACATTTCAGTATGCTATAATTTCTGTTTGCGATCTAGTGAAGCCCAACGTCAACAACATACTAACAAACAAATTTGTATAATGTACTATCCGAGGGTGATAATGCTAATCTGTGACCTATTTGTTTATTGGCATGCTTCACTAAAAACAAGTAAGAAGGCGAGACGGCTCGACTACGAGATACCCTGAACCCAGCCAAAAAGTGATACTCTTCTTCTTTACGCACTTATAAGCGCGCGCTCTGCTAACTGCCCAGTTGCTGACGTGGCTTGGTGGTGGGTTGAGCTGAACATTGGACGCCTATAACTCCATTTCTAGATCAATGATCCTTACGAAATTTTCAGAGTAGATTAAGAGTATCTCAATGTATCTATTTACCAAATTGCAAGTCTCTAGTATTTGAAATGGGTTTTTTTTTCAAATTGGGGGCGAAGGGGGCGTGGCATCCAAAATACAAAATTTGCGTATCCATAATATCTATCTAAATATGCAAAGTTGAAGTCTCTAGCTAAAACGGTGTAGAAGTTATACCCAAAAAAAAACCTAAAAATGTAGCTTTTGTTGTTTACGAAATCTCGACGTTCATACGGACGGACAGATGGACAGGGCTCAATCAACTTATTTTTTATGCTGATCAAGAATATATATACTTTATGGGGTCTGCGACGTCTCCTTCTGCCTGTTACATACATTTTCACAAAACCATTATACCCCGAATTCCCATTTTCAATGGGTTCAGGGTATAAAAATAAGTAATAATCAAATAAATTTGTTGGACGCAACCTGCTGTACATTTCTCGTTCATGAATGATTATAAAAAAAAAAAAAAAAAAAATATATATATATATATATATATATATATATATATATAACTAATGTTATATATATTCATAACCCATCTCAAAATATTGACACCCAAAGCTGAACAAGTGCAGAAGTTCTGGCTTGAGCATTTATGTATATTGTACATTTTGATTTTATTTATGTTCTTATAGAGGGACACTATGCAATAAAAAAAATTTTTTTTATCTTCGTTTACCTTTAAATAGTTAAAGAAAAATGTAAAAGGTACGATGCAATAACCTAAACGGTAAATTTTTATACCCTGAAAATGGGAATTCAGGTTATAGTGGTTTTGTGAAAATGTATGTAACAGGCAGAAGGAGACGTCGCAGACCCCATAAAGTATATATATTCTTGATCAGCATAAAAAAAATAAGTTGATTGAGCCCTGTCCGTCTGTCCGTCTGCCCGTATGAACGTCGAGATTTCGGAAACTACAAAAGCTAGAGAGCTGAAATTTCACATGAACACTCGGATGTTAGCTACGCAGTACGAGTTTATTTTTATACCCTGAGTCCATTGAAAATGGGAAATCAGGGTATAATGGTTTTGTTAAACATGTATGTAACAGGCAGAAGGAGGCGTGGCAGACCCCATAAAGTATATACATATATTCTTGATCAGGGTGACGAGAAAAGTTGATATAGCCATGTCCGTCCGAACGCGTCGATTTCCGAAGATACAAAAGCTAGAGAGTTCATTCTTTTTGTGTTAGGTTCGTATATTGCACGCGCAGTACGAGTTTGTTTCAGAAATTCGATAACTTGTATATTTGCAAAGTTATCGATAAATGAATTTATCGGGGACCAGTTATAAAATTCTAGCTAATTCATCTTTAGAGTTAGAGTCTTCTGCATATATGTATATAGATACTAATTTAATACAATTTCG
The DNA here is from genome assembly GCA_030914385.1 of Drosophila antonietae. Taxonomy (NCBI): domain Eukaryota; kingdom Metazoa; phylum Arthropoda; class Insecta; order Diptera; family Drosophilidae; genus Drosophila; species Drosophila antonietae. Next base: position 15,826 of record JAUESO010000609.1, on the reverse strand, counting down.
GATTTTGTAAGATTTTGGATTCCGGTCCCCACCTCGCCCCACTACCCCCAAATATGAAAAAAATGCATTTAAAATACTAGAGACATGCAGTTTGGTTTAGCATATAGATAATGAATATCATAATTATAATCTGAAGAAATCAATACGATTGTCCATCTAGAAACAGAATTATCAATCATCAAAGTTTTCTCATCAAAACCCATGTGGCGCAGCAACAAGGGCAGCGAGACAGCAAGCCGCCTGTATTGCTCACACATATACATGCTTACAAGCGTGTGTGTGTTCGTGTTTTTGCATGTATAGTTTCTTATGCATAGATAATCGAAACGAAGCATTCTTGGAATATGATTCGTTCGAAGAAGGGCTCAGGGGATATCGTAGTCGAGCAGTCTCGACTACAGCTTTCTTACTTGTTTTTTTTCGATAACTTGTCTCATTTCCAAATTATCGATACAAAATCGAAAATTCGTTTCCATTTTTAAGGTTTTTTGGGTATAATTTCTACACCGGTTTAGCTAGAGACTTCAACTTTATATATTTAGATAGATATTATGGATACGCAGATTTTGTAGTTTTCAGATTTTGGATAAAAAAAAAAAAGCATTTCGAAAACTAGAGACTTGCAATATGGGTTTTGTTATTAGTAAATCAAATGTATATGAGCAACAAACAGCAAAATTCAGTTGCAAACACAGTTTTCAATTGCGAATTTATTAAAAAACATACAGATTTACACATGTACACACTATACGAGTATACACACAATTTTCTATGTATGCATACAAAAGTTTGCATGCCAGAATATTCTAAGAATTGTGACTGAATTGGGAATTTTTCGATTGTTGCTTTAGTTTTGTCAGAGACGCTCTAGCAATGCCTTATTTGGTTTTAGTCAACACATCTCATATAAGGGCAGTGGCGCTGGTGGTAAGCGCTATGCAAGCTATACTTAGGTGCGTGGGTTCGAATTCGAATCCCGCGGAAAACTTTTTTTTCAAAAATTATTTTTTTTTTTTAATTTTTGTTATATTTGTATATTTATTATTAAATGCTTGCTACCAATTGATAATAATTTATAAACATACGCATATGAATTGTACATTTAAGCAAAAACTAAAAAAACTTTTCCGATTTGTCACGCTGCTTGGCAAGCAGTTTTTCTATGCATGCATATATGTATGTATGTATGTATGTACACAGATGTTTGGGGGTGGGTTGGGCTGAACTTTGGTCGCTTATAACTCCATTTCTAGATCAATGATCTTTACGAAATTTTCAGAGTAGATTAAGAGTATCTCAATGTATCTATTTACCAAATTGCAAGTCTCTAGTATTTGAAATGAGTTTTTTTTTTTTCAAATTGGGGGCGAAGGGGGCGTGGCATCCAAAATCTGAAAACTACAAAATCTGCGTTATCATAATATCTATTTAAATATACAAAGTTGAAGTCTAGCTAAAACGGTGTTGAAGTTATACCCAAAAAAACTAAAAAATTTAGCTTTCGTAGTTTCCGAAATCTCGACGTTCAGACGGAGAGGGCTCAATCAACTTATTGTTTTTATGCTAATCAAGAATATATATACTTTATGGGGTCTGCCACGCCTCCTTCTGCCTGCTACATACATTTAACTAAACCAACGAAGGGCCAATAACTTTATTTACTTGCGCCTTATGTTAGTTACATACATTATGTCGATAGTTATCGAAAGTTGCTCAAATTGAGTAGTTGAATACATCGCAAGTGTAGCCATTACATCGCGTGCAGCATTGCTTTACATACTTATTGAAAGAATTTAAATAGCAAAACAAAATAGTCAATAATAGAAGAGTCAACTTTCTAGCTTAAAACTGTAATGTAGTAATCAGTATTAATCTTTTGTTCTCTCTTGTTTATAAATTTTTAGCAACTAAATTAAAGACTGAGACAATAAATAATAAAAAATGAACTATTATAGCATTAGATTTGAAAGAATTTGAAATAATTAAAACGACAACAGCCAGTTAATACAAATTATAGTAATACAAATGAGGAGCTAATTATAATAATATAAATAATTTCTCAATTATTAGGAATAACACTTAGATGTATGTATGTATGTACATATGTATGCATGTATGTACATATGTATGTATGTATGTATGTATTTGTTCACTGTTAAAAGACTAGATTATGTAAAGAGCACTTCCGTTACTTTTGATGTTAACTAACAGACCCCCGTGTGACGTCACACGGTCCTAAGTGTGGTCTGTTATTCAATTGGGTACTTGGCGGGCACTGAGGCAAATATCCTCCAAGTCTCATAAGCAATAAAAATAAGTTGTCTGAAAAGAATTCGAATAGTAAGAACCACAAAAATGATTAATCCTTACTTTTATTTACTTCAAATACAAAAACTTATTAGATAATGGAAGAAACTGTGAGGCCTTCTGGCAGCAGCAACAGCACTTCCTAAATGGGTAGTACGTCCGAAAAAATGATAAAAAGGCATGATTTTTTTAATTTTCGCCATTAGTATTGTTTATAAATATCAATATATTTCAATATTTAAATAGAGTACATGTTGAAGTCATATCAGGAAAGCTAGTTACTTTTGTAAAATAAAGTCGTTTAAAATAAAGTTTAAGTTATATAAAACAAAGGTATTGGCGGTTAATCGAATTACCTTCAGCAATAATTGCCTAGAAAACGGCTTAGAATACATTTTCAAAAACCCTTATATTGTCAGATTCGTGAAACTATATAGAACTTAAAATTCGCAACTTGAATCGCCTTAATTAAGTCTACTAGTTTTAAGATAGTTAACCGTGGCAAAATTGCCTAATTTTCATACAAACTTAAGCGCGGCCGACCCCGTGTTACGTTTCACTGTTAACTTAACAGACAGCTTTGCATGACCTAGTGTTAATCAATCGTGGTGTGACGTCACACGGGGGTCTGTTAGTTAACATCAACAGTATCGGAACTGTTCTTTGCATAAACTGCAGTCTTTTAACAGTGGGCCGATAGTAATCGAAAAAGAATCTTTTAACAGTGGTCGGGCTGCGAAAATATAGTAGTTGATTGTCAGTTCGCTGCCAGCGCTTGAACGAAATGGTTCTATTTTCTAAGAAACGGCAATATGTGCTATTCTTGCCTTATTCATTCAGTTTTTTAGAAACTCCAGCAGCATTCCATATAGAAATAATAGTGTTGTTTGGAATTTATTAAATCATTAGAACTTGCTATATTTAATAGGCAAGTTGACAGAGTGGCTAACATATCAATAATTTGACCAATTTTAGCCTCTAAGCTTACTGCTAGCTGCTAGCTTGAATTTGCATAACTGGTGTGTTGCTGCTGGTCATATACAAAAACATTTCTAGACCAGGCTATGTTATAGTTAGGGCCCGATGAAATAGGGCGCCTGCGACGTGTACTTAGACTACGGCTTCTTATTTGCATTGGCGCTGGCATGGGCTGCTGGGCGCCTTTTGTTTTTTGGCCTTGACTGGCGCTGTTGGCTTTGTTTCGCTGCCTGTACAGCCTGCCTGATTAATGTTAACGAGACTAGCTCGAAGGGCATTGGCATAGCTTGGTCTTTGGTTTGGCAAATTTGATAAATTGGGCTTATTTATAGATACTGTATTAGGAACTACTTTTGTTAGGTCAATGATAACTTTGTTACGCTGCAGTCCACCTTCGCTTTCCTTCTTTTTGCAAGCTTCTTTATAAGCAGAGCAACCTCTGTAGTTTGCTGCGTGAGGGCCAGAGCAATTAGCACAGTTGGCTGGTTTTTAGTCGCCCTTTTGCTTCTTGCATGTTGTGAATGGATGACCGCCTCCACATTTCACACAGGCAAAAGAATGACGGCAATAATTTTCGCTATGCCCAAACGTTAGGAATTTATGTCATTGGGCTTCTCAACTTTTACCTTTTGGTTGCCAAGGGCCGTAACTTGCAATAAATCATTATTATTTTGACTAGAAACTAGCTCTACTTCAAAAAGGGCAAGCGGCTCCTTGGTGAATCGGGATCTAATACCCTTAAGAAAACAGACAGAGTGCCCTAATTTAAAATGAGGCGTTCTGGCAGCAGCAACAGCACTTCCTAAATGGGTAGTACGTCCGAAAAAATGATAAAAAGGCATGATTTTTTTAATTTTCGCCATTAGTATTGTTTATAAATATCAATATATTTCAATATTTAAATAGAGTACATGTTGAAGTCATATCAGGAAAGCTGCTGCTCACACCTGTTTCCATGTCAAAAAAAAAAAGCTCAAAGACCGAAATAAAATGTATGTATTAATTAAAAAACCCAAAAAAGGACTGAGAGTATAAGTAGTCAAACATAAAGAAACAGAAAATCTGGCTGGACCAGCCACCAGAAATCTTGGTAGAAGCTAACTATGCAGCACCAAATCTTTGGCCAACAGATTTCTAATATGATGAATGAATATGATAGATATAATGATGTGAATTGATGGGATACGATTAGTATCTGTTAATACTAGTTACTTGGTATCTTGGTAGAAGCTAACTATGCAGCACCCAATCTTTGGCCAACAGATTTCTAATATGATGAATGAATATGATAGATATAATGATGTGAATTGATGGGATACGATTAGTATCTGTTAATACTAGTTACTTTTGTAAAATAAAGTCGTTTAAAATAAAGTTTAAGTTATATAAAACAAAGGTATTGGCGGTTAATCGAATTACCTTCAGCAATAATTGCCTAGAAAACGGCTTAGAATACATTTTCAAAAGCCCTTATATTGTCAGATTCGTGAATCTATATAGAACTTAAAATTCGCAACTTGAATCGCCTTAATTAAGTCTACTAGTTTTAAGATAGTTAACCGTGGCTAAATTGCCTAATTTTCATACAAACTTAAGCGCGGCCGACCCCGTGTTACGTTTCACTGTTAACTTAACAGACCGCTTTGCATGACCTAGTGTTAATCAATCGTGGTGTGACGTCACACGGGGGTCTGTTAGTTAACATCAACAGTATCGGAACTGTTCTTTGCAGAAACTGCAGTCTTTTAACAGTGGGCCGATAGTAATCGAAAAAGAATCTTTTAACAGTGGTCGGGCTGCGAAAATATAGTAGTTGATTGTTAGTTCGCTGCCAGCGCTTGAACGAAATGGTTCTATTTTCTAAGAAACGGCAATATGTGCTATTCTTGCCTTATTCATTCAGTTTTTTAGAAACTCCAGCAGCATTCCATATAGAAATAATAGTGTTGTTTGGAATTTATTAAATCATTAGAACTTGCTATATTTAATAGGCAAGTTGACAGAGTGGCTAACATATCAATAATTTGACCAATTTTAGCCTCTAAGCTTACTGCTAGCTGCTAGCTTGAATTTGCATAACTGGTGTGTTGCTGCTGGTCATATACAAAAACATTTCTAGACCAGGCTATGTTATAGTTAGGGCCCGATGAAATAGGGCGCCTGCGACGTGTACTTAGACTACGGCTTCTTATTTGCATTGGCGCTGGCATGGGCTGCTGGGCGCCTTTTGTTTTTTGGCCTTGACTGGCGCTGTTGGCTTTGTTTCGCTGCCTGTACAGCCTGCCTGATTAATGTTAACGAGACTAGCTCGAAGGGCATTGGCATAGCTTGGTCTTTGGTTTGGCAAATTTGATAAATTGGGCTTATTTATAGATACTGTATTAGGAACTACTTTTGTTAGGTCAATGATAACTTTGTTACGCTGCAGTCCACCTTCGCTTTCCTTCTTTTTGCAAGCTTCTTTATAAGCAGAGCAACCTCTGTAGTTTGCTGCGTGAGGGCCAGAGCAATTAGCACAGTTGGCTGGTTTTTAGTCGCCCTTTTGCTTCTTGCATGTTGTGAATGGATGACCGCCTCCACATTTCACACAGGCAAAAGAATGACGGCAATAATTTTCGCTATGCCCAAACGTTAGGAATTTATGTCATTGGGCTTCTCAACTTTTACCTTTTGGTTGCCAAGGGCCGTAACTTGCAATAAATCATTATTATTTTGACTAGAAACTAGCTCTACTTCAAAAAGGGCAAGCGGCTCCTTGGTGAATCGGGATCTAATACCCTTAAGAAAACAGACAGAGTGCCCTAATTTAAAATGAGGCGTTCTGGCAGCAGCAACAGCACTTCCTAAATGGGTAGTACGTCCGAAAAAATGATAAAAAGGCATGATTTTTTTAATTTTCGCCATTAGAATTGTTTATAAATATCAATATATTTCAATATTTAAATAGAGTACATGTTGAAGTCATATCAGGAAAGCTGCTGCTCACACCTGTTTCCATGTCAAAAAAAAAAAGCTCAAAGACCGAAATAAAATGTATGTATTAATTAAAAAACCCAAAAAAGGACTGAGAGTATAAGTAGTCAAACATAAAGAAACAGAAAATCTGGCTGGACCAGCCACCAGAAATCTTGGTAGAAGCTAACTATGCAGCACCAAATCTTTGGCCAACAGATTTCTAATATGATGAATGAATATGATAGATATAATGATGTGAATTGATGGGATACGATTAGTATCTGTTAATACTAGTTACTTGGTATCTTGGTAGAAGCTAACTATGCAGCACCCAATCTTTGGCCAACAGATTTCTAATATGATGAATGAATATGATAGATATAATGATGTGAATTGATGGGATACGATTAGTATCTGTTAATACTAGTTACTTTTGTAAAATAAAGTCGTTTAAAATAAAGTTTAAGTTATATAAAACAAAGGTATTGGCGGTTAATCGAATTACCTTCAGCAATAATTGCCTAGAAAACGGCTTAGAATACATTTTCAAAAGCCCTTATATTGTCAGATTCGTGAATCTATATAGAACTTAAAATTCGCAACTTGAATCGCCTTAATTAAGTCTACTAGTTTTAAGATAGTTAACCGTGGCTAAATTGCCTAATTTTCATACAAACTTAAGCGCGGCCGACCCCGTGTTACGTTTCACTGTTAACTTAACAGACCGCTTTGCATGACCTAGTGTTAATCAATCGTGGTGTGACGTCACACGGGGGTCTGTTAGTTAACATCAACAGTATCGGAACTGTTCTTTGCAGAAACTGCAGTCTTTTAACAGTGGGCCGATAGTAATCGAAAAAGAATCTTTTAACAGTGGTCGGGCTGCGAAAATATAGTAGTTGATTGTCAGTTCGCTGCCAGCGCTTGAACGAAATGGTTCTATTTTCTAAGAAACGGCAATATGTGCTATTCTTGCCTTATTCATTCAGTTTTTTAGAAACTCCAGCAGCATTCCATATAGAAATAATAGTGTTGTTTGGAATTTATTAAATCATTAGAACTTGCTATATTTAATAGGCAAGTTGACAGAGTGGCTAACATATCAATAATTTGACCAATTTTAGCCTCTAAGCTTACTGCTAGCTGCTAGCTTGAATTTGCATAACTGGTGTGTTGCTGCTGGTCATATACAAAAACATTTCTAGACCAGGCTATGTTATAGTTAGGGCCCGATGAAATAGGGCGCCTGCGACGTGTACTTAGACTACGGCTTCTTATTTGCATTGGCGCTGGCATGGGCTGCTGGGCGCCTTTTGTTTTTTGGCCTTGACTGGCGCTGTTGGCTTTGTTTCGCTGCCTGTACAGCCTGCCTGATTAATGTTAACGAGACTAGCTCGAAGGGCATTGGCATAGCTTGGTCTTTGGTTTGGCAAATTTGATAAATTGGGCTTATTTATAGATACTGTATTAGGAACTACTTTTGTTAGGTCAATGATAACTTTGTTACGCTGCAGTCCACCTTCGCTTTCCTTCTTTTTGCAAGCTTCTTTATAAGCAGAGCAACCTCTGTAGTTTGCTGCGTGAGGGCCAGAGCAATTAGCACAGTTGGCTGGTTTTTAGTCGCCCTTTTGCTTCTTGCATGTTGTGAATGGATGACCGCCTCCACATTTCACACAAGCAAAAGAATGACGGCAATAATTTTCGCTATGCCCAAACGTTAGGCATTTATGTCATTGGGCTTCTCAACTTTTACCTTTTGGTTGCCAAGGGCCGTAACTTGCAATAAATCATTATTATTTTGACTAGAAACTAGCTCTACTTCAAAAAGGGCAAGCGGCTCCTTGGTCGGGATTTAATACCCCTAAGAAAACGGACAGAACACTACCAGATATTCCTGTAGGGCAGGATGGAAAACCAATGTTTCAGCTCCACATTTGAATAGGTTGTAGGAGGAACATACATCAACCTGAACGTTGTGAGCGTTACTAGTTTCCTGTAAGACGCTATGTCCTTACACTGTGCTCTCAGTCCGTTGTGATGTGATGTGCATATTTAGCCGAAGCTTATCATCAATTAGTACGGCAAGAACTTTGGCTGGTTTTGTTTCCAATTTTATTATCTGCAATCATAATGGCAGCCTGACCAGCCTGACCGGCATATTAAATGCGTTTTCGGGAGTGCAGGACATGGAATGTTTTTGAATAATTTTTTTTATGCACCATTTTTTTCCCATTCGTGAATTGTTTTTAGATAATGATTGAGCTGGTTTATTGCATGGACATGGTTAAAGCTCGATGATAATATGGCAGTGTCATCTGCATATGTGCCGAGTAACATGTGGCACCCATGGCGAGTGTCAGGTACAACTGGTAGTGGAATGTGAGCTGTGTAGATAGAGTAGATGATGGGACCTAGTAGCTGAGATTTGTTTTATACTGGATCGTGCATTCCACAAAGAAAGCGCGTTCATGTAAGTAGCTAATAGGATATTGAATAGTGTCTTTGGTAATAATTGTTTTAATTTATGTTGCAGTCCAGCATTCCAGACGCGATCACAAGCTTCACTTATATCGAGATATACAGCCGAGCAGTAGAAATTATCCTCGTAAGTTTCCATTAAGAACTTGGTGGAAGTTACGGAAAACAAATTGATGGACAGGAATTGCATTTTTTAGTGCATCGACTTTCATTAATCATGAAAGCATTATTTGTTCAAAGATTTTGGAGAGTCCTGAAAATAAACTTATATGCCTGTATGATGTTAGTTGGTTGGCAAGTAGGTTTGCTTGGTTTGGCAATCTTTTTGACTTTGGCGCATTTCCATTGGTCTGGAAAATGGCCTAAATGGAGTGAATTATTGATGATTAGCGTTAGGTAGAGCAGCGCTTTATTAGATGCTTCTATTGTCGATCATGTCTAATCCTGGTGATTTTTTTCTTTTTAGGCATTTAATTAAAGATTTTATTTCTTGGACTCGGATCAACCATTGGGTTGGAAGTTAAATTTGGCTGGAATCGGTTTTGTAAGTGTGGGGCAATGGATTCCGCTTTTTCCTCTTTTGTTTTACACCACGTTCCATTGCTGGAGCAGTTTGGGTCAGATGAGAATTAAATTATTGTTAATGTAGTTGTTTTGTCTATGATTGTGAAAGTTTGTTTGATTTGTGTTTGATGCATGTGTTGCAGCATCCACAATATTTTTTTTGCGAATGGAGACAGCATCACTAATATCTTCGCAATTTCTGATTTCAGTGTTCAGTAGGATGTGATCATTTAGCCATTTTTGGAATGCTGGGATGTTTGCATTTGGTGGACGCAGACTGCAATTGGATTTGTTAATTAGTGGTATCGTTTTATTGTCAGCTAGTTCTATTAAAAGTGGTACATGGTCTGATGTTAAGTTATATATAGTTGTGTTACAAATGTTGATTTTTTCATTTTTGATTCCGCCATAGATGACAGAGTTAATGGGTGATGGTGTATATCGATGATATGGGAAGTGAGTTGGTGAGCCAGTGGCAAGTATATTGCTAATATAATTGTTATGAATGATGTTTTTTTATTAACATTGTCCCTCTCTTGCAGGATCTGGCATTGCCCCACCAGCTGCTCTTGGCGTTGTAGTCTCCTGCAACAATGATGGCGGTTTTGTGACCGTTTGCCGCCGGCTTTGTATGAACTTGTTATACACAATTACACCCTGTATTGGGAACCTCAACCTTTACAGCTGACTAGCTTTTTTTTTCGGATTATGGCTTATGGGGGAAAGCATTCCGTAGGTTTATTGGTTTAATTACTCTCCGAGCTGTATGATGATGTTGCGGCCAGCCGACCAGGCCAGTCAGTCAACCGTGATGCTGTCGGCGTTGACTCCTGCATCCATGTCCCACGGACCCAGCATCTCAAGTGCTGACACCGACAGCCTCCGTCTGACTGCAGGAGCAGGAGCAAGGCTGAGATCCAGCACAGTCACCTCGTCTGCTCAATCGAGTGCAGCGAGCATGTACGCCGGGCAGATTCCTGGCTGTGTGGGACAGCCCGCATGAGTTGTGCATTCCTCCTCCTTGCCCTATCTCAGCTGCAGCGGACCGCATCCTCGTCGTCAGTCCCATTTCTGGAATTCGTCTGTTCAGGCGCAACGAGTTTTTGTTGTTAAGTTGTACTCCAATCGGCCGCCGTCTCAGCTGGGGCGCGCCTACCACCACGGTCCAGCATAACAAAAGGACATTTACACTCCTGCACTCCTGCAGATTGTGTCCATAGAGTGTCGTTGTAGCGGTCGTGCCAGAACAAGGTCCTACTTTGTTGTTGTTCTAACCATTAGGACATCAATGGATTTTATAACCACAATGTGGATTTTAGTGTCTCTTTGTCTCTTTGCGATGACTTTGCGCTCGCCTCGCATAGCAGCGGTTTGCCGCCGGCCGCCGGCCGCTGCACTGCGCACTTTTATACACCGAGAGCTCGCACGGCTATGCAGCGACGAAGGCTAGGCAAACAGTCTACGAAGGCTGGGCAAACAGTGGCGGGCCGGACTCGCCATCGCCTCCACCATTAACCATTTTGGAGAATGTTACCAGGAATGGCATGGTATGGGAATGGTATGTCTTTTCAGAGCATACAATAATGATCTCCATTTTTCTTTCCCCTCATTCGTTGTATCTGGCTGGCAGCTATAAGAAGAGGGGAAGAGAAAATAGAGATGACACTTTATTCATCCGATACTTTTCTTTAGAATCTTTTTTTTAATTACATGGCTCCTTTGCACTCCCATTGGTTTTGGTTTGCCGGCGGCCGCTGCACTGCGCGCTTTGCACTCAAGGAGTTTGCACGGCTAGCATGCGACTGGACTGGACTGGACAAACCATAGTTGCATCCATCATTTTTTTTTTGTTTGTCGCCCAGGATTGGTGGCCTGTTGTTCGCTGGCCGTTTGCCGCCGGCTTTGTATGCCTTTTTTTTGTGGCTTTGTATGAACTTGTCATACACAATTACACCCTGTATTGGGAACCTCAACCTTTACAGCTGACTAGCTTTTTTTTCGGCTTATGGCTTATAGGCTTATGGGGAAAGCAGTCAACCGTGATGCTGTCGGCGTTGACTCCTGCATCCATGTCCCACGGACCCAGCATCTCAAGTGCTGACACCGACAGCCTCCGTCTGACTGCAGGAGCAGGAGCAAGGCTGAGATCCAGCACAGTCACCTCGTCTGCTCAATCGAGTGCAGCGAGCATGTACGCCGGGCAGATTCCTGGCTGTGTGGGACAGCCCGCATGAGTTGTGCATTCCTCCTCCTTGCCCTATCTCAGCTGCAGCGGACCGCATCCTCGTCGTCAGTCCCATTTCTGGAATTCGTCTGTTCAGGCGCAACGAGTTTTTGTTGTTAAGTTGTACTCCAATCGGCCGCCGTCTCAGCTGGGGCGCGCCTACCACCACGGTCCAGCATAACAAAAGGACATTTACACTCCTGCACTCCTGCAGATTGTGTCCATAGAGTGTCGTTGTAGCGGTCGTGCCAGAACAAGGTCCTACTTTGTTGTTGTTCTAACCATTAGGACATCAATGGATTTTATAACCACAATGTGGATTTTAGTGTCTCTTTGTCTCTTTGCGATGACTTTGCGCTCGCCTCGCATAGCAGCGGTTTGCCGCCGGCCGCCGGCCGCTGCACTGCGCACTTTTATACACCGAGAGCTCGCACGGCTATGCAGCGACGAAGGCTAGGCAAACAGTCTACGAAGGCTGGGCAAACAGTGGCGGGCCGGACTCGCCATCGCCTCCACCATTAACCATTTTGGAGAATGTTACCAGGAATGGCATGGTATGGGAATGGTATGTCTTTTCAGAGCATACAATAATGATCTCCATTTTTCTTTCCCCTCATTCGTTGTATCTGGCTGGCAGCTATAAGAAGAGGGGAAGAGAAAATAGAGATGACACTTTATTCATCCGATACTTTTCTTTAGAATCTTTTTTTTAATTACATGGCTCCTTTGCACTCCCATTGGTTTTGGTTTGCCGGCGGCCGCTGCACTGCGCGCTTTGCACTCAAGGAGTTTGCACGGCTAGCATGCGACTGGACTGGACTGGACAAACCATAGTTGCATCCATCATTTTTTTTTTGTTTGTCGCCCAGGATTGGTGGCCTGTTGTTCGCTGGCCGTTTGCCGCCGGCTTTGTATGCCTTTTTTTTGGGCTTTGTATGAACTTGTCATACACAAGTACACCCTGTATTGGGAACCTCAACCTTTACAGCTGACGACGCTTTTTTTTTCGGCTTATGGCTTATAGGCTTATGGGGAAAGCAGTCAACCGTGATGCTGTCGGCGTTGACTCCTGCATCCATGTCCCACGGACCCAGCATCTCAAGTGCTGACACCGACAGCCTCCGTCTGACTGCAGGAGCAGGAGCAAGGCTGAGATCCAGCACAGTCACCTCGTCTGCTCAATCGAGTGCAGCGAGCATGTACGCCGGGCAGATTCCTGGCTGTGTGGGACAGCCCGCATGAGTTGTGCATTCCTCCTCCTTGCCCTATCTCAGCTGCAGCGGACCGCATCCTCGTCGTCAGTCCCATTTCTGGAATTCGTCTGTTCAGGCGCAACGAGTTTTTGTTGTTAAGTTGTACTCCAATCGGCCGCCGTCTCAGCTGGGGCGCGCCTACCACCACGGTCCAGCATAACAAAAGGACATTTACACTCCTGCACTCCTGCAGATTGTGTCCATAGAGTGTCGTTGTAGCGGTCGTGCCAGAACAAGGTCCTACTTTGTTGTTGTTCTAACCATTAGGACATCAATGGATTTTATAACCACAATGTGGATTTTAGTGTCTCTTTGTCTCTTTGCGATGACTTTGCGCTCGCCTCGCATAGCAGCGGTTTGCCGCCGGCCGCCGGCCGCTGCACTGCGCACTTTTATACACCGAGAGCTCGCACGGCTATGCAGCGACGAAGGCTAGGCAAACAGTCTACGAAGGCTGGGCAAACAGTGGCGGGCCGGACTCGCCATCGCCTCCACCATTAACCATTTTGGAGAATGTTACCAGGAATGGCATGGTATGGGAATGGTATGTCTTTTCAGAGCATACAATAATGATCTCCATTTTTCTTTCCCCTCATTCGTTGTATCTGGCTGGCAGCTATAAGAAGAGGGGAAGAGAAAATAGAGATGACACTTTATTCATCCGATACTTTTCTTTAGAATCTTTTTTTTAATTACATGGCTCCTTTGCACTCCCATTGGTTTTGGTTTGCCGGCGGCCGCTGCACTGCGCGCTTTGCACTCAAGGAGTTTGCACGGCTAGCATGCGACTGGACTGGACTGGACAAACCATAGTTGCATCCATCATTTTTTTTTTGTTTGTCGCCCAGGATTGGTGGCCTGTTGTTCGCTGGCCGTTTGCCGCCGGCTTTGTATGCCTTTTTTTTGTGGCTTTGTATGAACTTGTCATACACAATTACACCCTGTATTGGGAACCTCAACCTTTACAGCTGACTAGCTTTTTTTTCGGCTTATGGCTTATAGGCTTATGGGGAAAGCAGTCAACCGTGATGCTGTCGGCGTTGACTCCTGCATCCATGTCCCACGGACCCAGCATCTCAAGTGCTGACACCGACAGCCTCCGTCTGACTGCAGGAGCAGGAGCAAGGCTGAGATCCAGCACAGTCACCTCGTCTGCTCAATCGAGTGCAGCGAGCATGTACGCCGGGCAGATTCCTGGCTGTGTGGGACAGCCCGCATGAGTTGTGCATTCCTCCTCCTTGCCCTATCTCAGCTGCAGCGGACCGCATCCTCGTCGTCAGTCCCATTTCTGGAATTCGTCTGTTCAGGCGCAACGAGTTTTTGTTGTTAAGTTGTACTCCAATCGGCCGCCGTCTCAGCTGGGGCGCGCCTACCACCACGGTCCAGCATAACAAAAGGACATTTACACTCCTGCACTCCTGCAGATTGTGTCCATAGAGTGTCGTTGTAGCGGTCGTGCCAGAACAAGGTCCTACTTTGTTGTTGTTCTAACCATTAGGACATCAATGGATTTTATAACCACAATGTGGATTTTAGTGTCTCTTTGTCTCTTTGCGATGACTTTGCGCTCGCCTCGCATAGCAGCGGTTTGCCGCCGGCCGCCGGCCGCTGCACTGCGCACTTTTATACACCGAGAGCTCGCACGGCTATGCAGCGACGAAGGCTAGGCAAACAGTCTACGAAGGCTGGGCAAACAGTGGCGGGCCGGACTCGCCATCGCCTCCACCATTAACCATTTTGGAGAATGTTACCAGGAATGGCATGGTATGGGAATGGTATGTCTTTTCAGAGCATACAATAATGATCTCCATTTTTCTTTCCCCTCATTCGTTGTATCTGGCTGGCAGCTATAAGAAGAGGGGAAGAGAAAATAGAGATGACACTTTATTCATCCGATACTTTTCTTTAGAATCTTTTTTTTAATTACATGGCTCCTTTGCACTCCCATTGGTTTTGGTTTGCCGGCGGCCGCTGCACTGCGCGCTTTGCACTCAAGGAGTTTGCACGGCTAGCATGCGACTGGACTGGACTGGACAAACCATAGTTGCATCCATCATTTTTTTTTTGTTTGTCGCCCAGGATTGGTGGCCTGTTGTTCGCTGGCCGTTTGCCGCCGGCTTTGTATGCCTTTTTTTTGTGGCTTTGTATGAACTTGTCATACACAATTACACCCTGTATTGGGAACCTCAACCTTTACAGCTGACTAGCTTTTTTTTCGGCTTATGGCTTATAGGCTTATGGGGAAAGCAGTCAACCGTGATGCTGTCGGCGTTGACTCCTGCATCCATGTCCCACGGACCCAGCATCTCAAGTGCTGACACCGACAGCCTCCGTCTGACTGCAGGAGCAGGAGCAAGGCTGAGATCCAGCACAGTCACCTCGTCTGCTCAATCGAGTGCAGCGAGCATGTACGCCGGGCAGATTCCTGGCTGTGTGGGACAGCCCGCATGAGTTGTGCATTCCTCCTCCTTGCCCTATCTCAGCTGCAGCGGACCGCATCCTCGTCGTCAGTCCCATTTCTGGAATTCGTCTGTTCAGGCGCAACGAGTTTTTGTTGTTAAGTTGTACTCCAATCGGCCGCCGTCTCAGCTGGGGCGCGCCTACCACCACGGTCCAGCATAACAAAAGGACATTTACACTCCTGCACTCCTGCAGATTGTGTCCATAGAGTGTCGTTGTAGCGGTCGTGCCAGAACAAGGTCCTACTTTGTTGTTGTTCTAACCATTAGGACATCAATGGATTTTATAACCACAATGTGGATTTTAGTGTCTCTTTGTCTCTTTGCGATGACTTTGCGCTCGCCTCGCATAGCAGCGGTTTGCCGCCGGCCGCCGGCCGCTGCACTGCGCACTTTTATACACCGAGAGCTCGCACGGCTATGCAGCGACGAAGGCTAGGCAAACAGTCTACGAAGGCTGGGCAAACAGTGGCGGGCCGGACTCGCCATCGCCTCCACCATTAACCATTTTGGAGAATGTTACCAGGAATGGCATGGTATGGGAATGGTATGTCTTTTCAGAGCATACAATAATGATCTCCATTTTTCTTTCCCCTCATTCGTTTGTA